>JACCEG010000783.1:6640-23499 GCA_014065205.1 Tuber brumale | reverse complement strand
ACCGCATGTCGGTCTTCTGGAGGGCTGTCCAGAGATGGGTCACAAACTGCTTCTCCTCGACACCTATCGGCACCCTTGCTTGCGAGTCAGCCCTGCCCCCCATGCCCCTTCTGATACGTTACCGCCAGAGACTTGCAGCCATAAGGCTGGTCCGCCTCCTGGCGGAGGCCAACCCAGCAACTGCCAGGCTCCACCCCACATTCCCGACTTCATCCCCCTTTAGGGCCCTTGACGACCACCGACACCACGCGCGAGGCCTGACATCGGTGTATGCTCCCCTCTCATGGAGATCCGCTGTCCACTCCCCGCCTATAAGAAAGCACCTTCTAATTGATGCCATTGCTCATCGAACCCTCCCCTTCATCTCCGTTTCTGGTCCTCTACCAGTGGCTTCCTCCGACCTCCTCCCTCCAGCCTGTCTTCCGATTGGAGAAGGCACCCCCTCCTACAAGTCAATCAAGTTGAGAATCAGATCGGCGCTAGTCAAAGACTGGAACGACCAGTTTCCGCCGCCCCCGTCCTACCCCTACCGCGTGTCCCTAACACCCCACCCTTTTATGGGGCTGTGTAGGTTCATAGTGTGGAGGATCCACCAGATGCGTTCAGGCAAGAGCTACCTCGCCGCCCACCCATCGTAGTTCACTGACGACCCCTCTCCCATCTGCCGGCTTTGCGAAGAGGATGAGGAAGACTTCACCCACGCCATCCTGTCCTGCGCGTCACGCAGGGAACCTCGTGAGCGCCACCTGCAGGGCCTCATTTCGCTAGATAGGGACAGCGCCCTGTGGTCGAACCCCTACGCCCTCAACTTCCTTGCTAGATACATAAACGTCACAGTGACAGGTTTCCCACCAGGCATGCCCCCAGCAGAACGGGACCCTCTACGCCCCCCAAGCGCGGACGCGTCTGCTCTTCCGATCCAGGGTTTTCCTACCTGAAAAGGGACCGCCCTCTGCCCGTCGTGTTCTTTTGGTTTGCCAGGAGATTGTTTCTCGTTATGATCATGCATTTTATTGTTTCATTTCCTTAGGGATTTGCTGTCGGCTATTGGATACGCTTAGGAAGATTTTATAGTTTGGGTGCGACATTTCTTTTGTTACTTGCGGGTTTTTGAGATTAAGGTTTTGTTTATGCCATAGCTAGCGCTGCATGCAAGTTCTTGTACCGTAAATCAATGAATACATGAAGATAAAAAAAGAAAAAAAGAAAATAAAAAGAAAATAAGAAAAAAAGGTCAAGTAGATAGGCCATCCTCCATCTCCTCTACACACCCGGCGCTTGAAATCAACCCTAAACGCTAGGTACTCACGAACCATCCACCCCCCCTCTCCTCCCACGATGGCTTGGGCCTAGGAGTGACGGCCACCTCCCCCTTTTCCCACTGCCATCGCTTGCTCTTTTACGAGGCGTGGCTTTCCTCCCTCAAGGTTCCGGTACTAGCTTTCTGCTACCCGTTCTCGCCCCTTTCCACGCTTAGCGAGGCCCCTCCCCACAGTCGGCGACCGCTCGCTTCCCATGCTTCAGACGGCTGGGAACACAGTTTCTGTGGTACACGAGGACTGCTCTTCAGGCCTGATGGTCGATCTCGCGCCTCTCCTTCTTAGTGGACCTCTCTTCTTCGCTTTAGTTTGGCCTTGGCTGTGGTGGACGCCTGTCTCTCTGTGTGCACGTGTGCCGCGGGGGCACGCCTCGGCTAGTAACTTCGGGGCCTGTCTCGCTTGGAGATTTGGCCATACCCTCCTAGTCTTACGGTTCATGTTGGGACTACTCTTGTTGGGGACCGCCTAGCAAGACACTAACACGATTACCGATAGTCGACATGGTCGCGTTCGGTTTCTGGCCCGTTCTGGCTGTTGGATCGGCTTGCACCCTACTGCTACACCCTCCCTCGGCTAGCACCCTACTGCTCCACCCTCTCCCGCCGCAGCCCATAGGCGGCCTCCTTTCTCGGTTACGTCGCGTTCCGGGATAAATTATACGGTTTTCTGCTGCCAGCACGTATCTCTAGCTTGGTTGTAGTGTGGCTCACCCTGCTGCGAGATTTCTTTTGTCTTTTTCTGTGATGTCCCGGGCGGTTACCTTCTTATGTTTTCCTGCTTTCTTCTTAGTTAGGCTTCTCCTATTCTCTGAGTTCGCTTGTGAGGTAGGGACGGGTTTTTCTTTGGGGCGAGATGTGCTGTTAGGCCCATACCAGAGGGTCCTGGAGATACGGTCGGGCCGTGCGGGAGGAGGAATGGGGATTGTTTATGCCATAGCTAGCGCTGCATGCAAGTTCTTGTACCCTAAATAACAACCAATACATGAAGAAAAAAAAAAGAGAAAATTGCAAAAAAGGTCAAGTAGATAGGCGACGCTCCGTTTCCGCTATTTTCCCCCCCCTACATTTCTTCCTCATTTTCAATACCATCAGCGTCCGGTGTGCCCATACATACGAGCTACCCTAAGTACAACCAGGCCGAAGCCTCTGTGACGCGACAGGAATGGCCTCAGTTCCCCTTCCACCCTCCGAGCACTCCTCCATATCAGGAGTACTCCCTCATGTTCCTCTCCTCCTGGAGCTCCTCGCACGATTCTCGATGGATGCTGGAATCTCCAACCAACTCCTTCCCCCCATCAGTTTCACAGAGCTTGACGACCTCTCCCCTGGAGAGGCAGTCATTCTCTCCCTCCTCTGCACCTCACTACTAGCATCAAGGTCTATCTCCTCACTCATCGATGAGCTGGCGCTCGAGGTCGCAAGCCTTGCGGCTCAAGTGGATAAACTCTACTCCCGTAAGGAGAAACCCCAGCGCCCCCTGCTCCCCCCAACCAGAACGACGCAACAGCGGCATCGCTCGCCCCCCTCCAACTGTCGGTTAGAGACCTAGCGTCTCGGCTGACCACCTCCCTTCCGCAACCACCAAGCCACCAACCGCCTCCAACTCAGCGCAATACACCTGTAGTCCCTGCCACCCACGCGACTCGGGCACCACCCTCCCGAAAGGGTAAGGCAGTGGTAGCATCCCCTCTCACCGCTACCCTCACCGATGTACTAAACCCCCCTTACGAGGGTGGAGGCGACGCAGACATCCCTTGCTACAGCACGAAAGACCAGAAATGGTACGGCGACCCGGCCGCATACGCAACGAAGTTCCCTCGCTCTCGGGAGGCCCAGACATACCGGGATGGGAGGTACCCACCCCTCTTGGAATTCCATCCTGTCCTGCGTTTGTCGGCTAAGTCCGTCGCCCCCTCTTACGCCCAAGCCGCTACAGCCGGACAGAGAAAACAAAGGAAAGACAAACAAAGCAAAAGCTGTTCCCTTCGCTGCCCAGGTTGCATCTGGAGCGGTACCTCCGGCCCCGTGAAAAGGGCTGTGGAGCCTCCTAGCTGCTGGGAGACATTTCTTCCCCCAAGGTCTTCCCCTTTCCCACACTCCCAGTCTGGCCGACTAGCCGCCTCTTTTCCAGACATTACTCCCTCCGTCCTTCACGAGGCGGGCTGTACTCTACCCTTATCTTTCTTAGCCTGGGTCAATGACAGAGGAGCGGTGACGCTGCTTGCTCTCTCTCCATTCATTCCCTCTACTGTCTACGCGCCGTACTATGAAGCCCGCACAGCCAAGTTAAACCAGGCCTTCCCGACCGGGGACACCCCGTGGCTACCTTTCCACCCAGCCCCCAATGAATTACAGCTGGCGATACACTTTCTCCCTATTGCTTACCTTCCCGAGGACGACGACGACCTCCTACAGTCCCTCAACAATACCATCCTGAATGTCAAGAACGTCCAGATCCTCTCCGCCCGCTATTTGAACCTCGACCACGACTCCAGACTCTTCAAGAAGGCGACTTCCGTTGATGTCACGGCTGCGCCTGAAAATGAGACCACAATGCTAGGCAACGCTTAACTTTTCTCCTCTAGATGCAAGGTCGAGAGGGCCTACTCGGCTAACAGCCTCACTCAATGCCGTAACTGCCGGGAATACGGATACCATTCGGCTAGATGCAAGATTGACCGCCTTGGCTGTCCAATCTGCGCCCTCTCCCACCGAAAACAGGCACACCGGTGCCAGAACTCAACCTGCCCTGAGGGCGGAAATCTCAGAGCAGTGGTCGACTGCTGTCCAACCTCCCCCTCAATGTGTGCAGTCTGCAAGGGCTGACACACGGCCTTCGCCAGAGAATGCCCAGCAAGACCCACCCCCCCTCTTGCCCGTCGGGAGTCTCCTCCACCGACGAATGAGGAAGCTATGGAGACGACGAATGACTGCGGCGAGGGTCCTTCAACTGGTTCATGATCTCTCTTGCCCCCCTTCGCTCTTGAGATACCCCGCCCTAGGCGTGGTGATGCCCCCCCAACACGTCCCCCCGTCCCTGCCCCAAAGCGACAAGGAGGTGCCCTGCAGAAGCCCGCATGGCAGGAATCTCGCACTCCTCTCCCCCAACCTGAGACGCCGGAAGGTGTGCAATGGCTGGTCGCACCTCTCCTGCGAGTTCCGCGCTGGCAGCGGGCTCCCCTAAACTCATATCCGTTCTGCAACACAATTGCTTGGGAAGCCGGGATGTGTTTCTTTCCCTTTTTAATTCTTTCTCTCTTTTGAAGTCCCCCCCTACCCTAGTTGCACTACAAGACCCCCCCCTACATAGGAACAGACCCCCGTCATTCGCTGGTTTCAAACCCTTTTTGCCCCCCTGCCCTAGTGGCGGCAAGCCCTGAGTGGCCTGCTACCTTCACATTTCCTCTACGCAACAATTCTTGGTCCTCCCGGCCTTCTTGGAAGTGAGGGATTGGATGGCTGTTGACTTTTATTCACCTCTTGGCTTCTTTGATTCCTTTATTACCAAGTTTAGGGTCGTGAACCTCTACAGTACCTGGGATGGCTCCCCCTTTCGCCGGACCATCTCCTCTGAGGTAGCCTTTCCCCATGCCACTGTACCGACACTGGTCGTCGGAGACTTTAATATCCATCCCCCCTCTGCAGATCCTCGCCGCCTTTTTTCAATTGCAGACCTCAGCCCCTCGACACCCTTCTTCGAAAAGGCTGCCGAGGAGGGCTTTTCCCTTTTGAACACACCTGGTACCTTCACCTACTTCCCCTTCGACAATGAACTCCGCCATCTCGGTAATAGACCTATCCTTCGCCAATGCCGCTCTATACCCCAGTTTCCAATCATGGGACACACCCCTGCCCCCAACTGGCTCAGACCACGTTCCGATCCTCATTACCCTGGCCGAGCCCATGGCCCGCCCACCTCCTCCAACCGCCGCGTGGACAAAGAGGGATTGGACCTCCCTTGAGGGGGAGATCAGGTCCATGCCAATAGACACCCCACCCTCTCTTCCAATGCCACACTCCTTCGCTTTCTGGTTCGATATGCCCATCGGCAGACTGCGGACTGTCCTCAGGGTCTATACTCCGGACAAGTGGCCCTCCTACAAGTCAAAGCCCTGGTGGACTCCCAACTTCACCACACAGAGGGCTGCCTTCCACTCGCCAGTCAGGTCCGCCCGTCGTGACCCCCTCCCCTCCTCCAAGCAGCAGTGCAAGGAGGCACATCTACTATGCTTCAAGGCCATAAAGAAGGCCAAAACCGAATACTGGAACAACTTCCTAAAATCTGCCACTCCACAGACACTCTGGCCCGCAAAGCGCTGCGCCTTTGGGAGGCCCCCGACAGGTTCCCACAGATACCCGGGGCTGACAGCCCTATGGGCATTAACAAAGCCCTGCTCTCCCACTTCTTCCCAGAAAAGCAACCCTCACGCCCTCCAGCCATCCTGGGGAAGTACAAAGATGTCTCAACGTTGTCGGCGGAGGAAATCACCGCGGCCCTCAGGAACTCCGCCTCATCCTCTGCACCCGGCCCAGACCAGATCCCCTACTCTGTCGGGAAGAGGGTACACTGCTCGAATCCCAACGTTTTAACTTCCATCCTCGGCTTCCTTGTTCGATATGGACACCACCCACCCTCCCTGAAGAAGGCTAATGGCATAGTCCTTACCAAGCCAGGCAAGCCCTCCTACGACACGCCGGCGTCATTCCGCATCAGCGTCCTATGGGAGACGGTCTCCAAGATCCTTGAGAGGGTCATGGCAACCCGCCTCTGTGCCCTTGCCTGCTTTTTGGGCCTCCTGTCCCCCCACCAAACAGGCTCCCTTCCCGGCCTGAGCACCTTCGATGTGGCAGCGACCCTGTTTCACAAGGTTCAGATATTTATGTGCCCCAAACTCAGGGTCTCGACACTCTTCCTCAACCTTAAGGGAGGCTTCGACAACTTCTCCACCCCCCTACTCTGCGAAATGCTCGCCACTAAGGCAGTCAACTCATACATGGTCTCTGGGATCAGGTCCTTCCTTCACGGCCGCTCTTGCCGCCTGGTCTTCCAGGGGGCCCCTCAAGTCTTCTCCCAGGTTTCCGTTGGCACGGGACAGGGCTCACCGATCTCCCCTCTCCCGTTCGTTATTTACGTCTCCACCCTCCACTTCTCAATCCCTCGTGGTCGCATCCTCACCTACGTGGACTGCTTCGCAGTCACGGTCATCTCGGGCTTATACCGCCTGAACGTCTAGCGACTGCAGGGCATTACCGTAGTTCTCCTAGCAAAGGTTGGCAGACTCGGCGTGTTCTGCTCGATCCCAAAGACTGAACTCATGCACTGGACAACCCCAGCACAGAGGGTCCCAGAGGGTCCACCCCCCCGCGATTCCGGCCCTGATAGGAGGCCATCTCTTCTACCCCTCCAACCTGATAAGCTGGCTTGGGTACTGGTTCGCACCCTGGTCCACGTCTTGCACCAAGGGCACCACCTTGCACTTCTCCAGACGACTCGCCTTGGCTCAAGGGGCCTTCGCGACAATTAAAAGACTGTCCAGGCCCAGTAAAGCCCTCCCCCCCTTCCTCTGCCACAGTTTGGCATCCTCCATTATCTCCGCGATTCTCCTCTATGGAGCGGACCTCTTCTCCCCGAGCCTTACCCTCCTGGATAGGATGTCCGTCTTTGGGAGAACTGTCCAAAGGTGGGTAACTAATTGCTTTTCGTCTACCTCGCTGGGCATCTTGGCTTGTGAGTCGGCACTCCCTCTCCTACCGCTGTTGGTCCTCCACCGTCAGAGGCTGGCCGCTACCTGCCTAGTGTGCCTCCCTCCCGAAGCCAATCTAGCTACGGCCAACCACTACCTGTCTTTCCCGACCTTCTCTCCTTTCTGGGCACCAGAGGACCACCGCAGTTTCACTAGAGGCTTGACATCAGTTTATGCCCCACTCCTCTGGAAGACAGCCCCCTCCCACAGCCCTATACACAAACACCTCCTGCTAGATGCGATTGCACACCGGACCCACTGGTTTGTCAACGCCTCGGGCCCTATCCTAGTGGCCTCGCCTGACCTTCTTCTGCCTGAACAGCTCCCCTTGAAAGAGCGGATCCCGTCCTACCAGTCGATCAAAATACTGCTACGAAACCCCCTTGTCAGGGACTAGGCCATCCAGTTCCCCCCTCCACCCTACTACCCCTTCGCCGTAACCCTCAAGCCCCACCCCTTTATGGGGCTGAGTAGGTTTATCGCAGGAAGGATCCACCAGATGCGCTTGGGCAAGAGCTACCTCGCTGCCCACCCCTCCTGGTTTACTGACGACTCCTCACCCCTCTGCCCGTACTGCGAGGGGGATGAGGAGGACTTCGCACATGCCATCCTCTACTGCAAGTGTCGCAAAGGACCTCGTGAGCGCCACCTCTGGGGGCTCATGGACATTGTCAGAGACAGCCCACTTTGGACCAATACAGACTCCCTCCGCTCCTTGGCAAGGTACCTCAACGTGACTGCCACAGGCTTTCCCCCTTGTATGCCACCTGGAGACTGGGACCGCCCTTCAAAGCCCGCCCCTAATGACACGGGACTCCCGATTCATGGCTTCAAGCCCGGAGCCGAGGCGCCCACCCCATTGTTTGACTCGAGCTGTGCCTATTGTTTGGTTTTGGTTGCTGGATTGGCTTTGTTTTTTGTTATGATTTCAGCACTTGCTTGCTTTAGTTCCTGGGGATTTTGTGTTAGCTATCGGACACCTTGGGAGGATTTTATATTTTGCTGCAGGTTTGTTTTCTTTTGTATGTGCGCATTTGAGATTGAGGTTTTGTTCATGCCATAGCTAGCGCTGCATGCAAGTTCTTGTACTGTAAACAATGACTACATGATGATAAAAAAAAAGAAAAAAGAAAAAAAGGTCAAGTTGATAGGCCATCTTCCGTCTCCTCTGTTTTCCTCGCACTTGAAATCAACCCTCAATGCTTGGGATCTCACAAACTATCCACCCCCCCCTCTCCTTCCACGATGCCTTCGGCCTAGGAGTGACGGCCATCCACATCCCCCCCACTGTCCTCCTCACCTTTTTTACACGTCCAGGCGTTCCTCCCTCTGGGTTCCGGTAAGCCTTTCGCGCTGCCCGTCCCCGCCTCTCTCCTCGCTTAGAGAGGCCCCTCCACACAGTCGGCGGCCGTTCCCTTCCCATCCTTCAGACGGCTGGGAAGACGGTTTGCAGTATGTGGGAACTCTCCAACAGCCCCTCTGGTCGATCTCGCTCTTCCCCACAGTTGGCTTAAGCGGTGGTATCTCATCCACTAAGTGACGCTATCTCTCGTAGAACAAGGAACTACATGAGTGACGCAGTAAGATTGCTTGCCTTCCGCCCCTGGGGACCCCCTAGTCTGACACGCACACAATTACTGAGAGTTGACACGGTCGTGTTCGGTTTCTGTCCTGCCCTGATGGTTGGATCGGCTTGCACCCTACTGCTACACCCTTGGTTGGCTTCCACCCTACTACTACACCGCCTTATCTCGATACCCCCCGGTCGTCTCCACCGTGCTTCCCGGTCTGGACGGCACTAGTCTCTGTGCCCTGCCACGGGTTTAGTTTTCCTTGGCCTGGGCTTTTCTCTCTTCGGTTCCCCGTCCACTTTGCTGGGCATGCCCTTATCTGTAGACGTGTTTTTATCGTAGGTGGCTCCGATCAGCCGGGTTAAGACCGTTTAGGGTGGCTCTTGCTATGGGGTTGGGACCACTGTCGGGAAGTGGGGTTTCTTTTGCTCTGAGGTGCTTGGGTGGCTTTCCTTTACAGTCTTTACCGTTTGTGTATACTACAAGTTGTGGGGCGTGGGAGCTTTTTCGACTGCGCAGGGTTTGGGCGCGGGGTTTCATCTTCCAGGGGTTTTGGTCCTGTCTGCCAGTGTGCCTTTCTGTTCGAGTTTGTTGACAGTTTTTCTTCTGGCTTTTTCGGGCTGCCGTAGCGGGGGAGGTTTATGTGTCTGCCATAGCTAGCGCTGCATGCGGACGGTGTACCTTAAACACAGAATAAAATTGATGACAAAAAAAAGAAGCAGAAAAAAAAAGAGAGGTCATGTAGATACGCTCTTCACGGTTCGTTCTAAGTTATTTCCTTACTTATTACTTTATCCTTTTAACAATATAAAACCTTTACGCTCTTTACAAATACCGACCTATACAACAAGAACTCTACTACGAGAGTAGAGTTGTAGAAAGAGTATGATAGGCAATAAGGACTTGAGACACAAGAGTTTCTCTCAACTGATTGTAGACACATGTCTAAGAACTATCGTCGAGAGAAAAGACCAGAGAAGTATCGTCTACCCGTTGTTGAGAACTGATAGTGGCTAGGAATCATAACATTAAAAACCGTCACCTATAGCGACGCGTAGACGACACTAAGATTGACTATACCTTCGAGGATCAGTCCTTTGAGCTCCACGAGGTAGCCAACGAGTTACAATGAACTGTTTCACAACTCGGAAGAACTCCGAGCCTGACAACACCCGAAGATCATTCAGCATATGAGGAGTCAAGCTCTGAGGAAGAAGACATGACAATGGAGGGACCAGGACCAATCAGAGGAGAAGGGGCTGGTCCTGCGCCAGGCACAATACCAGAAGCAGAGCCAGAGATGAGTTGCGAACAGATGGAACAAATCCTGAGAATGATTGGACAACACCGACCCAAGGTCAAACAACCAGAAACCTTTGAAGGAAACAGACACCAGCTCCGGAACTGGATGGCCGAATTGACGATTTACTTTCGCGCCACAGGTTGGCAAGAAGGACACGATGCGGAAAAGATTGTTTACGTTTCCAGTCTCCTACGGGGAGAGGCAAGCAAATCGCTGCCGCCATACACGGAAGGCAATAAACCAACAGGAGAGAGGAGCAGCGGAGAATTCAAGGCAGCAATCAAACAGTAGTTCGGAGAAGTGGATCTTGGGGGCATGGCCAGGATCCATAAAATGAATATGGAGCAAGGATCTCGATCCATGACGGAATACTGGAACGAGTTCAGACTGCACCAGGCGAAAGGACTAGTGGACGATGCAACTGCATCACAATAGCTATACGCGGGAATGTCGGAAAGATTACAGACAGGATTCGAACATTTCGACTCCGAGACTACTATAGTCCATGAACTGGCCGCATGGGCCGCCAAGAAGGAAACTCGACTAGCAATCCTAAAGAACCTAAAAAAGGAATAGCGTAGAAAGACAAAAGAAGCTTCGACACCAAGGAATACAAATGGAACGTTCAGACTGATATCGCAGGCCTACGAAGGAAGTTTCAAACCTACGGTTGATCGAGAGGTGGAAATGAACAAGGCACAAACCAGGCGGCATCTCAACCTATCCAACACGGAATACAAAAAGCGGAGAGAGCAGAATCTCTGCTTAGGGTACGGCGAAAAAGGACACCAAATCAGAGAAAGTCGCAACCGAGCGGACAACGGACAGAAGACAATGACACCCCCCCAAGGCAACAACTGGATCAGGCAGCAGAAGTGAACCAACTGGAGAGAAATGACCACGGAGGAAGATCAACTGGAAAATGAGAACGGTCCCCAGTAAGAGATGTTCCGGTGGGCAGGAAGGGGAGGAAAACTATCGCGAAAGAGAAGACAGAAACAAACTGAACAAAAAATATCACCATGGCCAATTACTACTTTACACTACTGGAAGAAGAAGGAGATCATATTATGATCAAACCGACACTATACGACACGAAAAACCAGGGTACTACGATACACATGATGCTCAACTCAGGGGCAACGGAACATTTCATGGACAAAGAAATCTGCGACAAATACAACTACCCCCTGATCCCGACACGCAAGAAAAGACAGGTCTATCTAGTGGATGGAAAACCCAGCACTATGGGACCAATAACCCATATAGTGCAAGTACCTATGGCCATAGGCAGCCATAGGGAAGAGGCAACTTTCCAGGTAGCGAACCTGAAGAACCACGAGCTGGTCCTAGGGATGACATGGTTATGACAACATAATCCCACAATTGACTGGGATAACAATAAGATTACATTCACTAGCGAACGATGCACGACGGGATATCTCAACAGTTCGCCAGTGGTGTACATGACACCAGAAAGAGAGGCACAAGAAGCGAACCTGAAAGCACGATTAGACCAACTCTGAGAAGAATCAGATCGGAGAATCAGATTCAAAAAGTTGCACAAGAAGGGACTGGCACCAACCAAGGGCTCTAGACAAGCGTCAGGGCACAACCTATATGCCGACAAAGACAAAACGATCCAAGCAAGGGGTCAAGAGAGGATATTAATAGGAATAGCGATAGGATTACCTCCCGGTACCTGCGGATGGATAGCAGCTTGCAGCGGACTAGCAGTCAACAGACGACTCATTACCAATGCAGGCGTCATCGGTGCTGACTATACAGGAGAAATTATGGTGGTCCAAGCCAACCTGGGAGATATTGGCCAAGAAATCTGACTAGGAGATCGGATAGCATGGTTGATCATTGAGAAGATCAATGAGGAAGAGATGCACGAAGTATGAGATCTTCATGACACAGCAGGAGAAACGAAAGGTTTCGGCAGTGCGGATAACCCAAAAATCAAGAAAGAGGAAGCGGCACAGATTCGAGAAATATCAGCCCACGCATTCGGACGATATTCCAAGCCAGGAGACTTTACAGAGATCCTCAGGTGTAATCCACGAGAAGAGAAGCTGGAATTGGCTCGGATCAATATCAGTTCAGAATTGCCGATACAACAAAAGCAATAACAAAAAGAGATGGAGTGGTACGATATAACACCCCAAGAATACCACCAGTTCACGAACCTGTTCCAGGAAAAAGAAGCAGACCGACTACCACCAAGAAGGCCTGGAGTGGATCACGAGATCTACATCAAAAAAGACGTGAAAACGAAGGCCAAGAAAAAGATTCCATATCAATGCCTCGACCTACTGGCAGTAAAGGAGTTGGAAGAATTACGCGGATATATTCAACCGAATATGAAGAGAGGATGGAGATGACATTCGTTTGCATCTGCAGGATCACCCATCTTATTCGCCAAAAAAAGGGATGCAAAGATGAGACGGTGCGTAGATTACCAAGCCCTCAACTCGGTAACAAAGAAAGATCGATACCCACTGCCACTCATCGGGGAAGCATTGGATCGATTAAGGACTGCAAAATACTTTACCAAACTGGATATCAAGGAGGCCTATCATAACATACGAATAAAGGAAGGAGACGAGTGCAAGACAACTTTTGCAACATGATATAGGATGTACGAGTATTTGGTTGTGCCATTTGGCCTGACCAATGCGCTGGCATCATTCCATCGATGGATCAACCAGGTAGGCAACAAGTTCCTAGATATATGTTACATCGTCTACATAGATGACGTGCTCATATATTCGGAAAACCTGGAACAACACAGAAAGAATGTTAGTAACATCAGGAACAAGATTCAGAAATCGGGGATGAAGATCAAACCATCCAAATACGAGTTCCACAAGAAGGAAACCGTGTACCTAGGATTTATCAACAACGGAAACAGGGTTCAGATGGACCCAGTCAAAACGGCAGCCATATGGGACTAGGCAAAGCCGAACAACAAGACAGACATCCTATGCTCCATGGGATTCTGCAATTTTTACCAACGGTTTATCGAAGGGTTTAGCAGGATGGTAAAACCCTTGTATAATCTAACAAAGAAGGATGTCAAATGGGGATGGGGAGAAAAGGAGCAAAAAGGGTATGACGATATACGAACCAAACTAACAACCACACCAATATTAGTGCATTTCGATCCAGGAAAAGAAACAACAAACGAGACAGACGCAGCAAAATACGTCTGTTCGGGAATCTTATCCGAGAAATGCGAAAACTGAAAATGGCGCCCGGTGTGCTATCGATCGAAAATGATGACACCGGCCGATTGCAACTACGATGCCGCCAACAAAGAACTATTAGCTATAGTTCAAGCACTCTAGGAATAGAGAAGATACATACAGAACAATGACCACCAGGTCAGGGTTCTCACAGACCACAAGAACCTAGTTCCCTTCATGACGACGAAGGAACTCAAGGACAGGCAAATCGGAGGGATGGAAAACCTAAGCAAATATAACTTCAAAATCGAATATCGACCAGGAAAAGAAGGCGGGAAACCCGACGCCTTAACCAGGATTGCAAGCGACAAACCGCAAGACAAAGAGGATGAAAGGATCAAGCAGAAAAATTGAGTTCTGCTTCCGAAGAAGTACTTCGAAGCCATGGAATCAACCGAGATCCAGGACAAGGACGACGAAGAATTGCTAAAAGCAATTAAAGAAGAAAAAGAGTTTCAAGAAATAAGGGAGATCTTGGAAAGAGGGGACAAAGAAAGAAAAGGAGTGGCCTTAGGCCTCGGTGAATGGAAAAACCACCATATGTGATACGACGGAAAGATATGGATACCAGAGGACGAAAAGATAACGACAAACCTTATCAAGGTTTACCAGGACTACAAACCGGCATGACACACAGGAACGGCTAAAACAATGGAGCTGATCATACGGAAATACAACTGGCCGGGACTAAGGGAATGAGTCAAACGATACGTCAAAAACTGCGACAACTGCCAAAGGACCAAGGTTGTACGACACGCACCATATTGGCTATTAAAACCCAATGAAGCACAAGAGAAACAATGGGCATCCATATCTATGGATTTCATAACAGATTTACCTATGGCCAATGGATATGACTCAATCATGGTCGTGGTGGATCGCCTGGCCAAAATGAGCCATTTCATACCGACCCGCATGGATATGATGGCACAGCAGTTCGCAACAACATTCATCAAAGAGATCTTTTGACTTCACGGACTACCGAAAGACATCATCGCCAATCGAGGATCCATATTTACATCCGGAATATGGAAAAAGATAACGGATGAACTTGGAATCAAGAGGAAACTTTTCATGGCCTTCCACCCATAGATGGATGGACAGACGGAACGAACGAATAGCATATTGGAACAATATCTGCGAGATTATATCAATTATCAGCAATATAATTGGGACAAGCTACTACCAATAGCAGAATTCGCATACAACAACGGAAGACAAGAAAGGATTAAGGCGACACTCTTTTACGCAAACTACGGTCTCGATTCAGAATATCAGGCCAAAGGTCATACGACCAAAGAACTGATAACGGACAAAGAAGATATGAGTCAACTACACAATACTTTACGAGCGGAAATGACAACAGCGCAATTGCGACAAAAAGAAAACCACGATCAACACAGAAAACCCGATCCACACCTACAACAAGGCGACAAAGTGTGGTTACTACCAAGGAATATACGAACAACGAGACCATCCAAGAAATTGGATTACAGGACAATGGGACCATTCGAGATATTGGAAAGGATTGGGAAACGAGCATATAAGCTCAACCTTCTCCCGTCCATGAAAATACACAAGACATTCCACATCTCGCTTTTGGAACACGGTCAAAACAACAAACTTCCCTCACAAACTATTACACCTCCTTCGCCTATCGAACTAGATGGAGAACCTGAATACGGATTCGACGAAATAATCGATACTCGCTTACACTACTGTAACCTTCAGTACCGGGCTACGTGGACCGGTTATTCCCACGAAGACGATCGCGAGTGGTACCAAGCTACCAACTTCGCAAATGCTCGCGATGCCCACAACTTCTTCCACCAATGATACCCACAGAAGCCGTCAGCCAAGTGTCAAGGATGTTCAGGAAGGCTACGAACTCGTGGGTAACCTCTCGAGCACTCCACCGGACGCAGCCAAGTAGACTGCGGCAGAAGAAGAAACAAGAATCAAGAAGGAGAAAGAAGAGAAGACTATCGAGCTTGAGTGGCCCAAGTTGGTCAAAGACAAGGAAAGAAACCATGCCGTCTATCACTGAACAGCATGCACAGAAGACGAGTGCCCTGTGCACCTAGATGGAAAAGAACGTAGTAACCTCTTCCCGAGTCAGAAGTCAGCGACAAAGCAGTCACCACCAACCACCTCGATCCAATTCGAATGGGCAGCACAACCACAACCTCCGCCTACCAGCCCATCACACCACAAAATCTCCTCGCAGAACTGCATACGCAGGACCTGCTCCTACCAGCGAAGACAACAATGGGAAGCTAAGCAGCCAACCTGAAAGGCTCCGAGGACGGAACCTGTGGAGGGGGGGGATACAAAACCCTTGGTGTCCAAGGAGGAACTGCGCCGAACGGGCGAACAGTTGGGGCGAGAAAAGGACCGACTAGAGTAGGAAACAAAACTGTAGCAGGAAAGGATCGCCAGGCGGGAGAAGGCAGAGGGAACATAGCGGCAGAGGTTTGAGGGATCGAGGAGGAGATTGGACATAATCCGGGCCTCGTACAATGAAAGGATAGCGGCAGGGGACAAAGCGATATGGAAAGCAAAGCTGAAATGAAGGACCATCATCGACGAGGTACGCGGAATCTGCAGCGAGGCAAAAGAGAACGCCAAACGGCTTAGGAGGTTCGCGGATCGCCTCTACGATGAGAGATTCTAAGCGCGAATGGACTCTAGCTTAGGGAGGGAGGAGCTAATGTCAGGAATGTGGCTTAGCAAGGAAGGGGTTTTCACATGACTCATGGTTATGAGTTATAGGTATGTTGTGTTTTGCACATGACCTCATTTGAGGTCATGGGTTTCGCACATATGATCACTTTGGTCATATGACTTGGTTATGATATTATGTTATGTTTCGCACATGACCTCATTTAGAGGTCATGGGTTTTGTGCATGTGACCACTTTGGTCATATGACTAGTTTATGATGGTTTGGTATGACTCACAGTTGTGAGTCATATGTGGCGCATGACTTGAGGAGTAAGTCACAAGGGCGTGAAGGGCAACTATATAAGGGGGCTATTAGGGTCAAGTAGATAGGACATCCTCCGTCTCCTCTACACACCCGGCGATTGAAATCAACCCTCAACGCTAGGTATTCACGAACCATCCACCCCCCCTCTCCTCCCACGATGGCTTCGGCCTAGGAGTGACGGCCATCTCCCTCCTCTCCCCTCTGTCCTCCTCTGCTCTTTTACGCGTCGAGGCTCTCCTTCCTCTGGGTTCCGGTACTGCTTTTCTGCTGCCCGTTCTCGCCCCTTTCCTCGCTTAGCGAGGCCCCTCCTCACGGTCAGCGACCGCTCGCTTCCCATGCTTCAGACGGCTGGGAACTCGGTTTCTGCGGTAAGCGAGGACTACTCTTTAGGCCTGATGGTCGACCTCGCTCCTCTCCTTCCTTGGGAACCTCTCTTCTTCGTTTCCGTTTGGCGTTTGCTGTGGTGGACGCCTGTCTCCCTGTGTGCACGAGCACCGTGGGGGAACGCCTCGGCTAGTAACTTCGGGTCCTGTCTCGCTTGGAGATTCGGCCATACCCTCCTAGCCTTACGGTTCAAGTTGGGACTACTCTTGTTGGAGACTGCCTAGCAAGACACGAACACGATTACCGATAGTTGACACGGTCGCGTTCGGTTTCTGGCCTGTTCTGGCGGTTGGATCGGCT
>JACCEG010000782.1:0-17995 GCA_014065205.1 Tuber brumale | reverse complement strand
ATCTTCTGTAGAGGTGGTAGAGGCAGGAGCAGGCACAGTCTGGACTGGAGAGCCTGGTTCTTCCTCCATGCGTGTGTCCTCAGGCGAGGCTGGGTTGGGAGGTGGGATGGGTGGGTTGAAGGGGGCTGCAAAGGGGTTTGCACCACCCCTCCCTCTGCCCCTACGTCTATTAGACATCAGAGGGTTGGGAAATGGGACTCAGTTGATAAAGGTGATAAAACACAAATGAGGGGGGATGATTTGTGGTTGAAAAGTCTTTAAAGAAAAAGCGTGAAGCGGTGAGAAATGGTTGTCAACCAATGAGGTGGAAGCTCGGCAAGAAATTTGTTGTGGTTTTTTCTTTCGCTGTGGTTGTAATGGCAACGGAGTCCTTTGAGGGCTTTATAATCCACTAGGACGGGAGGTACTGGAGCCAACCCCGGCTCCAGGGCCGGGTAGGCAGGTGGGAACCTCATAGTTTGTCTCATGGCGTGCAGCAGGAGGTGGGCCAGCGAGTCAATCTGTAGGAGTCTACTCATGGGTTGTTCAGCTTTGTATTGGCGCCAGCCTAACGGAATGTAGTTCTGAGTTCTCCCCACGAGTAGCTCCCTGTGTACGGATCTATCTGGATCGCAGGTGTAGGTGTGGAAGTCTGGGGGGAGCCTAACTGACGCTGGGTTGTAGGCAGGGGAGGAGCTGTCTAAAGGAAGCGCCGACATCCTTCTCCGGTGGGTGCTCAATAGATCCAGGTGGGGAGGCAGGCCTCAATGGCCAAAATCGTCGTTGGGGTTGAGCTGAAGGAGTTCGTAACCCATCTCATGACTTTGTTCCACAGGACCGACATCTTCTCGGTTGTGGCGAGTGTTGATATCAGGAGGTCAGCTCCATACGTGAGGATAGGAAGGATGAGGCCCATAGCGAGCCTATGGCACATGTGGGGGGGCATTCCAATCACCGAGGCGCAAGCCTCCTGATAGCAGAAGAGGCCCCAGAGGCCATTGTGAGTCGTTTGGTGAAGTGGGTGGTTGTTTCCAGGGTGGGGGTAAACCAGTACCCCAGCCATCTTAAAGAACGCGAGGGTGGAAAAATAAAGCCGTTTAAAGCTATTGGCTGGTTGGAGATTGGAGATCTGTCCTTAGGCGTCCTCCAGTGTATCAGTTCCGTCTTGGGGATTGAACAGGAAACTCCAATCCGTGCTGCCCTGCTCTGAAGCAAAGAAAAACAATATTGAAGATACCAAATATTCCCCCTATGAGAAGCAGTAGAAGCGGTAATTGAAAAATCATCAACGTAGGAAAAAATCACCCCTCGGGGTATAGAAACTTGTAATTCAGAAACATAAATCACAAATGAGAAAGGAGAAACAGGTGATCCGCAAGGAGTCCCCACCTGGACGGGACAGAAAACCCCACGGGCCCACTGGAACAACAAATGACACGAACGATCTGTAAGCAAGGAGCAAACCCAGGCTACCAAGTATCTGGGAGTCCCTTTGGCCCTGAGTTTAGCTGTAAGAAGGCTAGAGGAAACATTATCGTACCCTCCGTTTATGTCCAGAAAGAGGGAAGAGGCTTTGTAGGAGGGGTTTTGTCTTGCCCTAACTTCCCGGGTGAGGGCAGCAGTGGCATCAAAGGTTGAAAGGCCACCTAGTGAACCACACTGATTAGGATTCAGGAGCCCCACTTTGCTGGCGATGAGGGAGAGGCAGGTTGCTACTATTCTTACCAGTACCTGCGCGAAGGTTTCAAGTAGAACAATAATCCGGAACGAGGCCCGGGTGTAGTAATCTGGTTTTCCTGGTTTGGGTAGGACCACCCTGTTAGACATCTTGAGGCACCTCGGGTGGTGTCCGTATGCCAAGAGGGGGGCATGAAGAGATGTAAGTATGTTTAGGTTGATGGTGTGGACTTTCTTCCAGACCCCGTAGGGGATTTGGTCTGGGCCCGGGGCAGATGTATTCGTGGATCTGCCAAGGGCACATGAGATTTCTTCGGAGGCTAGTGGTGGGTGTTCGGGGTCGAATCGTGGGTAGGCCACCGCTTGCCTTGGCGGTTTTGGTGGGAAGAAGTGGTCTAGCAGAGCTGCGTTCATTTTGTGAGGAGAGTTTGCACCCGGCAGGTCAGGGAATCTGTCTTCATCTCTTCCCATGGCCGCCTTCTTGGCTTTCCAGACTGACTGTGGTATCACTCAGGCCAGGAACCCTTTCCAGTATTTGGCTTTGGCCTTCTTAATTGCCTTGAAGTACCGGTTGCGGTGGGATCTTAGATCTTCTAAGGATTGTTCTCGCGGGTCTTTCTTCAGTTCCCTCGAGGCCTGGTGGTGTGCTTGTCTCAGGTGGGTGCTTGTCATATCCCACCAGGGCTTCCAGTGGACGGAGACCCTTTTGGTTGGGGTGCAGGCTTTGATCAGTGTCGTGAGTGTTCGCATGTGCCTCTCTAGCCAGTTGTCTAGATCGAGGTCGGTCGGGTTGGGGCGCCGTGTTGGAACCGACAGTCCTTGCAATTTTTCCGTGGCAATTGCCCAGTCTGTCTTGTCCCAGTATGGGGTTGGAGGTGGTGGCCTGATTAAAGGTGCCGTGAACATGATAGAGATTGGGCGGTGATCAGAGCCTGTTGCTGGTAGGAGGGGCGACCAAGATTGTAAGAAACAAACGAGGGGTGAGTTGATGAAGGCCAGGTCAATAACCCCGGGCCTAGTGTTGTGGCAGAATGGAAATCTGCTGTATGCTGCATGGGTGTTGCAAAGTTCGAAGCCGTTGTCGCGCGCTTTCACAAAGTATGTGCTGGACGTTGAAAATTCATTCGAAGAAATCGTTCTTAGGGGATCAGATTGTGCGTGTTGGAGGTTGAAGTCCCCTGCTACAAGAGTGGGGAAGGGGTGTAGGGGAAAGCATGTAGCTGGGTCAACTGTTCGGTTTCCAGAGGACGTGCCAACCATTGAGTACAGGTTACATGCCCTAGGTTGTGACTATTTGGAGTCAAAGAGTCCGAGGGGAGAATAAACATCGATGGCGACAAAATCAGGCAGATTAAAAAACATAGCAAGTACAGCAAAAACATTTAAAAAATCCATGTAAACGTAGGTAGCAACCTTGGGAAGCGTCCCTTGTTTAAATGGTGGAGCAAATGATTTAAAAGATGCAAAAGTGGGGAGCCTGTTGCGGTACACAGGGGGGTCCTGCAGCAGTATTATCTGTGGGGGGGCTTTCAGAGACTGAAAGCTATTACACAATGAAAGAAACACATCCCAGCTTGCCAGGCAGTTATGTTGAACAAAGAAGAGTTGCTTAAGAGAGGGTGGGGGAGGTGGCCCTATGGGCGGGGTGCGGGTAGAGTCCTCCACCTTTTTGCACCTGAAATGGGGTCTTCACAGGAGAACGCATCAGCCCACGGGGGGGGGCCAACTCGTTTGGGCAATGGGGCCTTGAACAGGCTCATTGGGAGGGTGCGGGAGGTTGTTTGGCATGGTGTCTCCGCAACGCTGGTGTCAATCTGTTTACCTTTCCCTTTAGGGGTGGCGCGTTTTGAGTTATCCTCGCCGGTATCCGTCCCTTCCTCCTCGCGGGCTGGTAGCAGGTCGTCCCTGGCCACTGGCATGGGTCGGGAGGGGCAGTCATTATTGGTTGCTGAGTGATCTCCTGCGCAGTTGGGGCATTTCAAGCGCTATGTGAGGCAGCAGGCGGCTACAGCCTTCAGGTGTCCGTCTTTGGGGCATGTAGGGTTGGTGCACCGATGGGCTGAGCGGGGGTGGAAACCAGAGCAGAGTGGGCAGACTGAGCTGCTCTCCTTGCGCATAGGAGAGGGATGTCAAAATTTCCAGCACTTCCAACACTGCATGTAGCGGCTTTTGGAGTGGCTGATATCCACTTTGCGGGGCTTCGAGTATAGGTAAATGGTCCTTCCTATCTTCACAACGTCAGTAGGAGGAACCGATACAACAATAGAAGTAGAATTTTTAGAGGCCCTAATTTCAGGGTCCGGCTGGAGGTATCTAGCGGAGAGGATCGTCACGCCTGTTGCGTTAAGGATAGAGTTTCCCAGCTCAGAGCGGAGCTCCTCTGGGTCTGATGGGAGAAAGCGAATGGGCAAGCTATGAATAGCTAACTGGACTTCATTGGGGGCCAGCCTAAATGGCCTGAACGGATTCTCTTCAACTGGGAACGCCTTATTGAATCTCGCGGTAGACTCCGTTGCCGTTATAACCACAGCGAAAGAAAGAACCACACCAAATTTCTTGCCGAGCTTCCACCTCATTGGTTGACAACCATTCCTCACCACTTCACCCTTTCACTTTAAAGACTTTTCAACCACAAATCATCCCCCCTCATTTGTGTTTTATCACCTTTATGAACTGAGTCCCATTTCTCAACCCTCTGATGTCTAATAGACGTAGGGGCAGAGGGAGGGGTGGTGCAAACCCCTTTGCAGCCCCCTTCAACCCACCAATCCCACATCCAAACCCAGCCACGCCTGAGGACACAGGCATGGAGCAAGAAGACCCAGGCTCCCCAGTCCAGACAGTGCCGGCTCCCGCCTCTACTACCTCTACAGAAGAATACCCTTCCATCGCTACATTTTCAACAAGACCTTTGGCTGAAGGCATCTGCAACAGAAGACTCCGTTGCCGTTACAACCACAGCGAAAGAAAAAACCACACCAAATTTCTTGCCGAGCTTCCACCTCATTGGTTGACAACCATTCCTCACCGCTTCACCCTTTCACTTTAAAGACTTTTCAACCACAAATCATCCCCCCTCATTTGTGTTTTATCACCTTTATCAACTGAGTCCCATTTCCCAACCCTCTGATGTCTAATAGACGTAGGGGCAGAGGGAGGGGTGGTGCAAACCCCTTTGCAGCCCCCTTCAACCCACCCATCCCACCTCCCAACCCAGCCTCGCCTGAGGACACACGCATGGAGGAAGAACCAGGCTCTCCAGTCCAAACTGTGCCTGCTCACGCCTCTACCACCTCTACAGAAGATCCTCCTTCCATCCCTACATATGCACCAAGGCCTTTGGCTGCAGGCATTTCCAACACCAACTTTGGCATTTCACTTCGCACTGAACACCTAGAAGATGGCTTCCAGGCCCCGCAGAAACACCTCATAATGGTTCAAAATCGCCATATTACTGACATCCAAACACCCCAAGGCCAAGTTGCGCACCTCACCTCTCAGGTTGAACACCTGCAGTACCAACTCCACCACCAACAACCCTCCCCACTACAACAAACCACCTTGCCCGCCCCACCACAACAACAAACCTGGGCCCAAAGAGCTACTATAGCATTCCCATTTAAATTCTTTACCACTCCACCAGCCAAAACTTCAACCCCAGCTGTTTTGACCAAACGCGACCGTGCCATTGTCATTGAAAGAGCTGCCTCTATCCTACCTGATACCACCAACCCCCTCACCATTCGCGATGCAATCAACAATGCAATCAAGAAACCTCTTATTGCAAGAATAGAATTCACCACCAACCACCATGTCCTCCTCCTCACCAAGGATAACACACCTGCTACCTCTGTCCTCAAAGCGCATCGTTCTGCCATTGAGGAAGCAACTAGAGCCACCATCCCTGCAGCCATTGGCCTCAGAAAAGACGAAATCTGGCACAAGGTCATCCTCCATGGCGTCCCCACATCCTCCACCTTTTCCACTATTCAATCTGAGATTGAAGAATTCAACCCAGGCACCCACCTCCCACGCCCTCCTAGATGGCTCACCACCCCAGCCCAACGTCAGGATAAAGCAGCATCAGCTATGGTCCTCACTATTGCCGGCAAAGACTCCACAGATAAAGCCCTCAGCAGAGGCCTCTCACTACTTGGGAAGCAGTTCAAAGTGCAACGCTACTTGTCCTTTGGTCCTGATACCCAATGCACCAAATGCCTGGCCTTTGGCCACCACCCTTCTCAGTGTACCGGCACCCAACATTGCAGCATCTGCTCCATGGAACATCCAGCACACCTCCACACCTGCGGCAGATCAGATTGTCCTACCAAGGGCAAAGCATGTTTGCATACCACCATCAAATGCGTCAACTGTGGCGATTCTCACCAGGCTACTTCCAAGGAATGTCCCACATACCTTAAGGCACACCAAGAGGCAACTGAGAGAAGGAACAGGGCTGTTTAGGGTTTTTACTTTTGTTTCCTATATTTGTTAGGCATTTGGCGGCTTGGAGGATTTTTTTTTTTGTCATTATGGCTCATGAGCTGGCCCAATCGAACGTTGCTACCTTTCAATATGAGACGAGATATCTGACCGGCACCCTTGCGTGGTGTAATTTTTGTATGTTAGTTAGCTTCATAGCCGCTGCGGCTCCATAAGCGTAATGAGATATAATAATAATAATAATAATTATTGAATCTCGCGGCGGGTGTCTCATAGTATGGGGAGCAGGCGGGGGCGGGAGTCTGTAGGGAGCGGGTTGTAAGAGTGAGGGCACCCCAGGCGTTAACCTAGGCGCTAAAGCATTGTGGATGGGGGCAGTTCGCTTCCTTTAGTACTTGTCCTGCTATGTCTGGGGCTGTTGCAACTATCCCAAGTGCGTCCGGGTGAGGGAGGGGAGTCTCGCGGGGTGAGAACAACCTTCTGTCCGCCACTGGAAGCGCGGGTGGCCCTCTAACTGAGGGGCCCGCACCTATGGACGCTGCGACTTGGGCTGCAGAAGCAGAGGCCTTGTATCCACTCTTGGATTTTTTGGACATCCTTCCATCAGATTGCGCTTGTGGTGCGGCAGCCGGGGCATAGGTTGACGGTTTGGATTTGGGATTACTAAGAGCCTTGTTAAGTGACGGCTCTAGGTGGCCAGGGGTGAACGAGTAGGGGCTGTATTTTCCCTCCCAGAAGGCCTGGGCTTCCCAGGATCACGGGTGTTTAACTGCGTAGGCGTTGGGATCACCGTACCACTTCTCTGTAGCTGTGTCGTAGCGGGGGATACCGCAGTCAAAGTCAGTCATCGGGCTGGCTGTTGGGATGGGTGGGGCAGGCTGGTTTCTTCCAGTCTGTTTTAGCTGTTTTGCTGGTTGGGATTGATGTGCTGCAGCGGTGGGCTTTGCTGTGAGAAAGGCTGCGACTCTGGAGGAGAGATCAGCCACTGTGGCTTGAATAGAGGCTAGGGAGGGGCCCGTGGTGGGTTGGGCTTGTTGTGAGGGTGTTCCAATTTTGCTTTCTAGGGAACCAATCGTGGCATGGAGGGCTGCTATTCCTGCGAGTGCGGTCATGATTAGGGGAAGGATTGAGGGTTCTCCCGCCGCCAGGCTTCTGAGATCAGCGTCCCATAGCCTAGGGAATACGTCTCTATTGGTGGCGAGGTTGGAGGTGGTATTGTTGTACATCTCTGTGAGGAGAGGGAAGTGGGGGTCAAGCGGGCCTACAGAGGAGGACCGTGTTGGATTCTAGGGGGGGGAGGAGTGGATCTGGGCTGCTGGTGCTAAGGCAGGGGCAGTTGGGACTTGAGCAGTTCTTCCTGCATAGGGGTAGGAGTTGTCAGAGGTGCAGGATTCTGGGCGCGAGGCCGTACCAGTATTGCGAGTCATAGCAGAAGATATGTATCAAGTGAGGAGTGAGGTCGCTTATAGAGTGAAGTCGAAGCAAGAGGCGAAACTTGGTGTGTCGAGCTGCTTGCCACGCAAAAACTGGCAGTTTAGGGATAACCGAAAGCAGTAATTTTTCAAGTGAGAGGTGAATAGAGGGCGCGGAGTGTGACAAGAGTGTGGTCACTTCTTTTTCTTTTTTTTAAATCATACATTGCTTGTTAGGTACAAGAACGTGCATGCAGCGTGAGCTATGGCAAAAAGAAAACCTGAATTCCAAACAAACAAACAAAAGAAACCATCGGCTCAAATCTCCAAAAACGACAAACCCGTCGCGCGCACCTCAAACGGTGACCACTCAAAGTAGTAAAGAAAAATCAACAAACTTTCATCATCAAAACATGCAAAAATTCATCAAAAGCAGTTTGGAACTCAAGTCAGGGCAGCAGCGGGGGGGGTAAGTCCTCGCAAGAGGGTTAGAGTGGCCTAATCGGGGGCATGGGTGGCGGAAATCCGCTACCAGTAGTGCGGATGTAGTTGGGGAGGCCCAGGATGGCAGGTATTGAGGACTAGAGTGGTGCGTCTTGTCCCATGTCAGAAACCCCAAGGAGGTAGCGTTTCCTTTTATCAGTCTTAGCCGAGCATTGAAGTATTGCGTCGTTGAACGTCTCATCGTCTTCCTTGCAGAAAGTGCATAGGGTGGAGGACAGGAGGTCGTCCCAGGATTGGTGAGCGGCCAGGTAGCTTTTCCCGGCCCTGCCTTGGTGTATGCGTCCCGCTGTAAAGCGGTCGAGGCCCATGAAGGCGTGTGGCCTTAGCGTGGCCTTCTATGGGTAGTAGAGAGGGGGTGGGGCCAGGTGGGTCCAGTCTTCCAGTAGTGTGTTCCGTAGTGAGGCCTTAAGAGCTTTATAGTTCGATGGGGTGGGAGGTATCGGAGCCAGCCCCGGCTCCAAGGCCGGGTAGGCGGCTGGGAACGTTGTGGTTTGTCTCCTGGCCGGCAGCAGTAGGTGCGCCAGCGCGTCAATGGGTAGGTGCCTCCTCATTGGCAGTTTGGCCTTATATTGGCGCCAGCCTAGCGGGATGTAGTTCTGGGTTCTCCCCTTGAGCAGCTTCCTGTGCACGGATCTGTCTGGGTGGGAGGTATAGGAGGGGAAGTCTGGGGGGAGCCTAGCTGACGCTGGATTGTAGGCAGGGGAGGAGCAAGCCAAACGAAGCGCCGACATCCTTCTCCGGTGGGTGATGAGCAGGTCCAGGGGGGGGAGGCAGGCCTCAATGGCCAAAATGGTTGTTGGGGTTGAGCTGAACCAGTTCGTAACCCATCTCATGACTTTGTTCCACAGGACCGACATCTGGTCCGTCGTGGCAAGTGTTGGTATCAGGAAGTCAGCTCCACACGTGAGGATAGGAAGGATGAGGCCCATAGCAAGCCTCCGGCACATGTGGCGGGGCATTCCGATCCCGGGAGGCGAAAGCCTCCTGATAGCAGAAAAGGCCCCAGAGGCCATAATCAGTTGTTTGGTAAAGTGTGTGGTTGTTTCCAGGGTGGGAGTGAACCAGTACCCCAGGCATCTTAAAGAAGAGGAGGGTGTAAAAATGGAGCCGTTTAGAGCTATCGGTAGGTTGGAGACTGGAGACCTGTCCTTAGGTGTCCTCCAGTGTATCAGTTCCGTCTGGGGAATTGAAAAGGAAACACCAATCCATGCTGCCCTGCTCTGAAGCAAAGAAAACCAACCTTGAAGATTCCTGATATTCCCGCTATAAGAAGTAGTAGAAACCGTAATTGAAAAATCATCAACATAGGAAATAATTACCCCTCGGGGTATAGAAACATGCAATTCAGAAACATAAATCACAAATAACAAAGGAGAAACAGGTGACCCTTGTGGAGTCCCCACCTGAACTGGAGAAAAAACCCCGGGGGCCCCCTGAAACAATGAGCGGCATGAACGATCTGTAAGAAAGGAACGAACCCAGGCTACCAGGTACTTGGGAGTCCCCTTGGCTTTGAGTTTAGCTGTAAGAATGGTAGATGAAACATTATCGAACCCTCCCTTTATGTCCAAAAACAGGGAGGAGGCTTTGTAAGAGTGGTTCTGTCTTGCCCTAACTTCTTGGGTGAGGGCAGCAGTGTCATCAGAGGTCGAAAGGCCGGCTAGTGAACTGCACTGATTAGGATTCAGGAGCCCCACTTCGCGGGCGATGAGGGAGAGGCGGGCTGCTACTATCCTTTCCCGCACCTTCAAGAAGGTTTCAAGTAGAACAAGAATCTGAAACGAGGCTATCGTGGAGTAATCTGGTTTTCCTGGTTTGGGTAGGACCACCCCGTTAGACATCTTGAGGCACTTCGGGTGGTGTCCGTATGCCAAGAGGGGGGCGAGAAGAGATGTGAGTACTATTATGCTTCTTTTTTTTTTTTTTTTTTTTTTTTTTTTTTTTTTTATATTATGTATTACTGGTTAGGTACAAGGACGTGCATGCAGCATAAGCTATGGCAAAAAGAAAACCTTAATTCCAAACAAACAAACAAAAGAAACCATCGGCACAAATCTCCAAAATGACAAATTCGTCACAAGCACCTCCTATGGTGACCACTCCTATCAGTAAAGAAATAAATAAAATTCCCTATCACAAACACAACAAGAAATCTCATAAAGCAAGTATATAAATCAAAGCAGAACAGCAGAGGTGGGAGGGCTTTCTCCACGGGGCGAAAGTGGCCTAATTGGCGGCATGAGTGGCGGGAAACCGGTACCAGTGGTGCGGATGTAGTTGGCGAGGCCGATGATGGCCAGGAGTGAGGACCAGACTGGTGAGCCTTGGCCGATGTCGGGGACTCCATGGAGGTAGAGTACCCTCTTGCCGGTTTTAGCCGAACAGTGTAGTATTGCGCGCAGAAACGTTTCGTCTTCCTCCTCGCAGAAAGTGCAGAGGGGGGAGGACCCTTGGTCATCCCAGGAGAAATGGGCTGCGAGGTAGCTGTTCCCAGAGCGACCCTGATGTATCCGTCCAGCTGTGAAGCGGTCGAGCCCCATGAAGGCATGGGGTCTTAGCGATGGTGTGTATTCGTAGTACAGTGGGGGTGGGGCCAGGTGAATCCAGTCAGCCAGGAGCTTCTCCTTTAGGGAGGATTTAAGCAATTTGTAGCTCGAGTTCGTAGGGGGCATTGGGGTTAGCCCTGGCTCCAAAGCTGGGTAGGCCGGGGGGAGGGGCTGGTCCCCCCTCATCATGGGCAGGAGAAGGTGTGCTAGTGAATCAATTAGGAGGTGTCTTCTCATCGGTTGTCCGGCCTTATACTGGCCCCAACCTAGAGGAATATAGTTCTGCTTCCGGCCCACGAGGAGTTCCCGATGCTGGGTCCTTTCCGGGTGGGATGTGTATGAGGGGAAGTCAGGGGGGAGCCTAGCCGAGGCCGGGTTGTATTCGGGGGAGGAGCAGGCCAGTTGCAGCGCAGCCATTCTTCTTTTGTGGAGGATGAGTAGGCTAAGGGGCGGGAGGCATGCCTCAATAGCCAGGATGGTAGTGGGGGTCGAGGTGAAGCAGTTTGTCACCCATCGCATCACTCGGTTCCATATGACGGACATCTTGTCCATCGTGGCCGGTGTTAGTGCGAGGAGTTCGGCCCTGTAAGTTAGGATAGGCAGGATGAGGCCCATAGCCAGCCTGCGGCACATGTGAGGAGGGATTCCAATCCCCGGAGGAGCGAGTCTCCTGATGGTGGCAAAGGCCCCCGAGGCTAGCGTGAGTCTTTTGGTGAAGTGAGTCGTTGTTTCCAGGGTTGGGGTGAACCAGTACCCTAGCCACCTGAGGCAGGGGGACGGCAAAAAGATGGAGCCATTGAGGGCTATAGGTTGATTAGAGACTAGGGACCTGTCCTTGGGCGTCCTCCAGTGGATGAGTTCTGTTTTGGGGACTGAAAAGGAAACTCCAATCATCGCGGCCCTGCTCTGAAGCAAAGAAAAAACATATTGAAGATACCTAATAATCCCCCTATAAGAAGCAGTAGAAACAGTAATTGAAAAATCATCAACATAGGAAAAAATCACCCCTTGGGGTATGGAAACATGCAATTCAGAGACATAAAGGAGAAATAACAAAGGGGAGACAGGAGAACCTTGGGGCGTGCCAACTTGCACTGGGGCGAATACTCCCGGTGCCCCTTGGAACAATAAACGGCAAGAGCGATCAGTGAGAAACGAGCGGACCCAGGCAACCAGGTACTTGGAGGTGCCTTTGGCCCTGATTATTATTATTATTATTATATCTCATTACGCTTATGTAGCCGCAGCGGCTATGAAGCTAACTAACATACAAAAATTACACTACGCAAGGGTGTCGGTTAGATATCCCGTCTTATATTGTATGGTAGCAACTTTCGATTGGGCCAGCTCATGAGCCATAATGACAAAAGGAAATCCTCCAAGCTGCCAAATGCCTAACAAATATAGGAAACAAAAGTAAAAGCCCAAAACAGCCCTGTTCCTTCTCTCAGTTGCCGCTTGGTGTGCTTTAAGGTATATGGGACATTCCTTGGAATTAGCCTGGTGAGAATCGCCACAGTTGACGCATTTGATGGTGGTATGCAAAGATGCTTTGCCCTTGGTAGGACAAGCTGATCTGCCGCAGGTGTGGAGGTGTGCTGGGTGTTCCATGGAGCAGATGCTGCAATGTTGGGTGCCGGTACACTGAGAAGGGTGGTGGCCAAAGGCCAGGCATTTGGTGCATTGGGTGTCAGGACCAAAGGACAAGTAGCGTTGCACTTTGAACTGCTTCCCAAGGAGTGAGAGGCCTCTGCTGAGGGCTTTATCTGTGGAGTCTTTGCCGGCAATAGTGAGGACCATAGCTGATGCTGCTTTATCCTGACGTTGGGCTGGGGTGGTGAGCCATCTAGGAGGGCGTGGGAGGTGGGTGCCTGGGTTGAATTCTTCAATCTCAGATTGAATAGTGGAAAAGGTGGAGGATGTGGGGACGCCATGGAGGATGACCTTGTGCCAGATTTCGTCTTTTCTGAGGCCAATGGCTGCAGGGATGGTGGCTCTAGTTGCTTCCTCAATGGCAGAACGATGCGCTTTGAGGACAGAGGTAGCAGGTGTGTTATCCTTGGTGAGGAGGAGGACATGGTGGTTGGTGGTGAATTCGATTCTTGCAATAAGAGGTTTCTTGATTGCATTGTTGATTGCATCGCGAATGGTGAGGGGGTTGGTGGTATCAGGTAGGATAGAGCCATCTCTTTCAATGACAATGGTACGGTCGCGTTTGGTCAAAACAGCTGGGGTTGAAGTTTTGGCTGGTGGAGTGGTAGAGGATTTGACTGGGACTGCTTTGGTAGCTCTTTGGGCCCAGGTTTGTTGTTGTGGTGGGGCGGGCAAGGTGGTTTGTTGTGGTGGGGGGGGTTGTTGGTGGTGGAGTTGGTACTGCAGGTGTTCAACCTGAGAGGTGAGGTGCGCAACTTGGCCTTGAAGTGTTTGGATGTCTGTAATATGGCGATTTTGAACCATTATGAGGTGTTTCTGCAGGGCCTGGAAGCCATCTTCAAGGTGTTGAGTGCGAAGTGAAATGCCAAGGTTGGTGTTGGAAATGCCTTCAGCCAAAGGCCTTGGTGCATATGTAGGGATGGAAGGATGATCTTCTGTAGAGGTGGTAGAGGCGGGAGCAGGCACAGTCTGGACTGGAGAGCCTGGTTCTTCCTCCATGCGTGTGTCCTCAGGCGAGGCTGGGTTGGGAGGTGGGATGGGTGGGTTGAAGGGGGCTGCAAAGGGGTTTGCACCACCCCTCCCTCTGCCCCTACGTCTATTAGACATCAGAGGGTTGGGAAATGGGACTCAGTTGATAAAGGTGATAAAACACAAATGAGGGGGGATGATTTGTGGTTGAAAAGTCTTTAAAGTGAAAGGGTGAAGCGGTGAGGAATGGTTGTCAACCAATGAGGTGGAAGCTCGGCAAGAAATTTGGTTTGGTTTTTTCTTTCGCCGTGGTTGTAACGGCAACGGAGTCTACCGTCCAGCTGTGAAGCGGTCGAGCCCCATCAAGGCATGAGGTCTTAGCGAGGGTGCGTATTGGTAGTATTTTGGGGGTGGGGCCAGGTGAATCCAATCACTCGGGAACTTCCCCCTCAGGGAGGCTTTAAGCGTTTTGTAACCCCAGTTTGTCGGGGGCATCAGTGTGAGCCCTGGTTCCAGGGCTGCGTAGGCGGCCGGGAGGGGTGCGTCCCCTCGTATCACGGGCAGGAATAGGTGTGCTAGTGCATCTATTGGGAGGTGTCTCCTCATGGGTTGTTCGGCCTTGTACGTGCTCCAGCCCAGGGGGATATAGTTCTGTTTTCTGCCGACGAGGAGCCATCTATGTTGGGTCCTGTACGAGTGTGAGGTGCAAGAGGGGAAGTCTGGGGGGAGCCTGGCTGACGCCGGGTTGTAGGCAGGGGAGGAGCAGGCCAGTCGTAGTGCGGTCATTCTTCTCTTGTGACCAATCAGTAGACTGAGGGGTGGGAGGCAGGCCTCGATGGCGAGGATGGTGGTGGGGGCCGAGGTGAAGCAGTTTGTCACCCAGCGCATCACCCTGTTCCACACGACTGACATCTTGTCCAGTGTGGCCAGCGTTGGTGCCAGGAGATTAGCCCCATAGGTCAGGATGGGCAGGACAAGGCCCATAGCCAGCCTGCGGCACATGTGAGGAGGGATTCCAATCCGGGGGTGGGCGAGCATTCTAATGGTTGCAAAGGCCCCTGTGGCCAGCGTGAGCCTTTTGGTGAAGTGGGTTGTTGTTTCCAGGGTTGGAGTGAACCAATACCCTAGCCACCGGAGACAGGAGGACGGCAAAAAGATGGAGCCATTGAGAGCTATAGGTACATTAGAGACCGGAGACCTGTCCTTAGGGGTCCTCCAGTGGATGAGTTCTGTTTTGGGGATTGAAAAGGAAACGCCAATCGCTGCTGCCCTGCTCTGAAGCCAAGAAAAAACATATTGAAGATACCTAATATTCCCCCTATAAGAAGCAGTAGAAACCGTAATTGAAAAATCATCAACATAGGAAAAGATTACCCCATGGGGTATAGCAACATGCAATTCAGAAACATAAATCACAAATAACAAAGGAGAGACAGGAGAAGCCTGAGGCGTGCCAACTTGCACCGGGGCAAACACCGCCAGTGCTCATTGAAACATTAGGCGGCAGGAGCGGTCTGTGAGAAACGATGGGACCCAGGCAACCAGGTACTTGGGGGTGCCCTTGGCCCTGAGTTTGGCTGTGAGGAGGTTGGAGGAAATGTTATCAAATCTGCCCTTTATGTCTAAGAACAGCGAGGATGCTTGGGAGGAGGGGTCTTGGCGTGCCCTGACTTCTTGGACTAGGGCCGCCGTGGCGTAGAAGGTTGAGAGGCCCGCTAATGAACTACATTTGTTTGGGTTGAAAAGCCCTACTTCTCAGGCGATTAGGGATAAACGAGTAGCTACAACCCTTTCCAATATCTTTGAAAAGGTCTCAAGTAGGACGATGATTCTAAACGAAGCAGGGGTGGAGTAGTCCGGTTTACCCGGTTTTGGTAGGATGATCCCATTAGCCATCTTGAGGCTCTTTGGGTGGTGACCATAGGCGAGGATAGGGGCTAGGAGAGACGTGAGGAGTGAGGGGTTTATTGAGTAGACTTTCTTCCAGACCACATAGGGGACTTGGTCTGGTCCCGGCGCTGAGGTGTTGGAAGATCTCGCTAGGGCAGAGGAGACCTCTTCCGGTGCCAGTGGTGGGTGCTCGGGGTCAAAGCGGAGATAAGCAACTGATTGTGCGGGGCGTTTAGGCGGGAAAAAGTGCGCTAGCCGAGCCTCGTTGATCTGAAGTGGTGAACTTGCATTGGGTAGGTCGGGGAATCGGTCTTCTTCTCTTCCCATTGCTGCTGGTTTTGCTTTCCAGACCGTCTGCGGCATAACTCCGGCTAGGAATTCTTTCCAATAGTTGGATTTGGCTTTGTTAATCGCCTTAAAGTATCGATTGCGGTTAGTTTTTAATTCATCCAGGGACGTTGGGGTTGGGTCCCTCCGGTGTACCCGGGTGGCGTGGTGGTGGGCTTGTCTTAGGTGTGGTATCTCCATACTACACTAAGGTTTTGAGTGGATCGAGATTCTCTTAGTCGGGGTGCATGATTTGAGAAGGGTGGTAAGGGTGTGCATGTGCCTCTCTAGCCAGCTATCCAGATCGTGGTCGGTGGGGTGGGGACGTGGGGGAGGAAACTTGAAATCTTTCAACTTATCGATGATGGCTTCCCAGTCTGCCTTGACCCAGTATGGTGATGGGGGAGCAATTCTCATGAGGGGTGCAGTGAACACAAGGGCGATGGGGAGGTGGTCCGAGCCTGTTGCCGGGAGGTGTGTTGTCCAGGAGTGTAGAAAGCGTGTGAGGGGAGCGTTGGTGAAGGCCAGGTCTATAACACCTGGTCTGGTGTTGATGTCGAAGGGGAACCTAGTGTATGCTCCAGGGGTATTGGCGAGGTGAAAACCGGAGTCTGTTGCTTTCTCAGAGTAGGGATTGGAGGTGGAGAACTCGTTTGAGGAAATCGTTCTTAGGGGGTCTGCTTGTGGGTGGTGGATGTTGAAGTCCCCGGCCACTAGTGTGGGGAAGGAGCTACGTGTGAAGCAAGTAAGCGGGTCGACCGTTCTGTTCCCAGAGGAGGTGGCGACTGTGGAATAAAGGTTATAGGCCCTGAATTGTGAGTGATTGGAGTCAAAGAGTCCTAGGGGGGAAAACACATCAATGGCCATAAAATCAGGCCTATCAAAAAAACAAGGAAGTACTGAAAACACATTTAAAAACTCCAAATAAACATAGGTGGCCACTTTGGGAGGGGTTCCTTGTTTAAATGGCGGAGCAAATGATTTGAAGGAAGCAAACATAGGAAGCCTATTTTTGTAAACGGGGGGGTCCTGTAATAGGACTATCTGTGGAGGAGCTTTCAAAGACCGAAAGCTATTAAATAATGAAAGAAACACATCCCAGCTTCCCAGACAGTTATGTTGAACAAAGAAAAGTTGCTTAAGAGAGGATNGGAGGGGTTCCTTGTTTAAATGGCGGAGCAAATGATTTGAAGGAAGCAAACATAGGAAGCCTATTTTTGTAAACGGGGGGGTCCTGTAATAGGACTTTCTGTGGTGGAGCTTTCAATGACCGTAAGCTATTAAATAATGATAGAAACACATCCCAGCTTCCCAGACAGTTATGTTGAACAAAGAAAAGTTGCTTAAGAGAGGATTGGGGAGGTGGCCCGATGGGCGAGGTGCAGGCAGAGTCCTCCACCTTTAGGCACCTGTGATGGGGTCTTCTAAAGAAAACGCGTCAGCCCACGGGGGGGGAGGGCCAACTCGTTTGGGTATTGGGGCCTTGCATAGGTCCATTGGGAGGGCTCGAGATGTCGATTGGAGAGGGGTTTCTTCTACGCTAGTGTCAGTCTGTTTGCCTTGCGCTTTAGGGGTGGCAGGTCTGGAGTCGTCGCCATCGGTATCCATATCTTCGCCCTCCGCTTGAGGGGGAAGGTCGTCCTTGGCTGGGGGCTTAGGTCGGGAGGGGCAATCGTTGTTGGTTGCTGAGTGGTCCCCAGAGCAGTTGGGGCATTTGAGGGGAGAGGTGAGGCAGCATGCAGCCACCGCTTTAAGGTGACCGTCCTTCGGGCAAGTTGGATTTGTGCATCGATGGGCCGACCTGGGGTGGGAGCCTGAGCATAGCTGGCAGACCGAGGTACTTTCCTTGCACATAGGTGAGGGATGTCCGAACTTCCAGCATTTCTGGCATTGCATGTATCGGCTTTTGGAGTGGCATGCGTCCACCTTGCGGGGCTTGGAGTATAGGTAGATGGACCTTCCTATCTTGACAACGTCAGTGGGTGGAACAGACACAACAATGGAGGTTGAATTCTTGGTAGCCCTTATTTCAGGACTTGGTTGAAGGTATCTTGCTGAGAAGATTGTCACCCCTGTCGCGTTGAGAATGGAATTCCCCAACTAGGAGCGCAATTCTTCTTGGTCTTGTGGGAGGAAAGCAGTAGGCAGCCCATGTATGGCCAGTTGTACCTCGTTTGGTGCCGGCCTGTGAGGTCTGAAAGGGTTGTCCCCAACTGGGAACGCCTTGTTGAACCTTGCTGCAAGGGCTTCGTAGTAGGGGGAGTTGGAGGTGGCAGGGGTTTGTAAGGAGCGGGCCGTCAGTGTGAGAGCACCCCGGGCGTTGACTGAGGCACTGAAGCAGAGGGGGTGTGGGAGACTCCGTTGCGGTTACAACCACAGCGAAAGAAAAAACCACACCAAATTTCTTGCCAAGCTTCCACCTCATTGGTTGACAACCATTCCTCACCGCTTCACCCCTTCACTTTAAAGACTTTTCAACCACAAATCATCGCCCCTCATTTGTGTTTTATCACCTTTATCAACTGAGTCCCATTTCCCAACCCTCTGATGTCTAATAGACGTAGGGGCAGAGGGAGGGGTGGTGCAAACCCCTTT
>JACCEG010000781.1:0-23956 GCA_014065205.1 Tuber brumale | reverse complement strand
CTTCAGTTCGCTTCAAGAATCTTTAGTTTAAGACCTACCAAACATCTCGGAGACTTCAGTAGTTGCGATACAGTAAGAAGTCTATTCAACAACCTCGGCTAAAGCCTCCGGACCTTGATTCGCTAGTTACCGCTTTGGTACAGAACAAGGCTCGTTAACCCTACGATTACCGTATCCCCCAAGAGGCGGTTACAACCTTCACGTTATCGAGACGAGCCTTCCTCGACAGATTCTCCGATCGAAGATTTTGGCCTATGTCCCACAGTTATATACTTGAATTTGGCGTCCGCCTAACAGTATATTGATAGTTCTCCTGTTACCAAGGCTCACTATATGAACTACGAGGGCACTTCAAACTCCACCCTCACCTCAGACTTCGATTATATTTTCGAAGCACCTCATTGTCCTCTCTATATTCATTCCTTCGAAGAAATATTCGAGACCGAGCTGGTCGAAATCGAAGAAGAATATACCCAAGAACCCTCGTGGTTCACAGTACCTTTCGGGATCCCAACAAGGGATCAATTCAATAGCATATATCGCACCTGGCACGGTTCGGATTTCGCGGGGAATTCGACTGAGTCAGAAAACTTCGTTGACTGGAGCACCCAGTGCTTTTTAAAGACGGAAGAGAAGAAATAGGAAAACCCAGGCACAATCATCGGAGGATCAGACATCCCCTCAGCCTGGGCCTAAGACACTTTTATATGTACTATAAGTACATCCTAAACATCAAAAAAGGGAGATTCAGGTCTTAAGTCCAGAGTCGGACCAACTGAACCCTTTTTTACCTACACCTCTAGAGTATCTCAAACGCTGGATACCTTACATATGATTCCTTAAACCTTTTAAAGGATATCAAGAACTCTGGTACGAAGTACCAGTAATTACGCATCCAGGACTACTAGAACAGCTGGCCTATCTGGAAAGTATCACGATGGCGGAGATACCTCAAGACCCAAGGAAGAGAATAACCGCGGGTGAACATATGGATACCCGACCCGATACCACGGATAAGACGGATGATTCTGCAATTCATAGTCCCTTCCCGACGACTCCTCAAGACCCTACGTTCCGAAGAGGACATATACCCTCTCACCAATCCTCTAGTGTCGCAAGCACTCATAGGATATCAAGGGCCTCCACACCGAAACCAGGAGAACACGCTGCAAACTTGGCCAGATTGGCTGCGCGTCTTGGGATAACATAGGTTCAGATAAGGCAGGACATAGATACATCGCTTGACCAAGCCAATATCGCCTTCAAACATTTGAAGGGAGCCACCTAAGATAATACCTTAAAATTAATTAAGGTTCAACAGCAAATCACCGACGGACAAGATGTCCACGATAACGAAATTGCAATTTTGTTGATGCCGCTGGCAGGCGTAGAAAGCGAAGTCAAGGGGATACAAGAAGAAATGTTGCGAGAAGTCGCAAAGAAGATTGATGCGCAGGAACGGCGTCAACAGAAACATGAAGAGGTAACCACTCGGTTACATGGAACCCTCAGGGAAGAAAGCCAAGCAGCATTGGCCCGAGACCAGACTCTGGAACAAATGGTCCTAAGTCTACGAGTGGAATTCGTCGAATTCCGCGCTCAATGCACTACGCGAGAGAGAAAGGTCAACTGTACCCTAGGACAAATACGCCTAGATCAAACAACTCGGGAAGCGGAGATCCGCAGGTCTCAGGACCAGCAGCAGCAGCAAAATAATAGGACGAGCAATACCCTAGAAGGGTTAACGGTGGCCATACATAAGATAATAGCCGCGGCACCAAGCCCCGAAGCTGCAGGACCTGCGCCCTTACCCGCGGTCCAAGAAACTGATGACGAGGAGTCTTACGCTCTGCCTACACGCGGGGACAAAGGGAAAGGCCGAGAAACCACTGAGGCATCACCCTCAGGTGCCCAGGGAGGTAACCCAGGAGATCCCAGTGATGACGATGACGAAGATGATAATGACGATGAAAGAGGAAGGAGGAGAGGAGGTCCTAGCCGAGGCAGGCAAGGACAAACACCAGAACAATCTGGCATGGCAGAGACACTTGCCAATGCGATGGCGCTAAATATCAAGCGACCATCAGAGCCTCCCCCATTCTTTGAAGATAGATACGCACAAGACATATATGTGTGGATCCTTCAATGTACCGACTATTTCGAACGGAACCCACGAATCTGGGACGATGCCCGTGAGCGAGTCATATACACACTGAGCCATACAAAAGGAGACATAGTCCCTCCTTACACCATATGGTATCGGAAGGCTATGGACGGACTTCAAGAAGAATCCCAGCAACCAGAGCTGGCAACATGGACTCGTTTTGAATATGATATGATCAAACGATTCGCCGCGGTAGAAGCCAAAAGACTAGCCCTGCGAGCAATGAAACTAGTCACTTACGACGGCAGTATTGAACGCTACCTGACTGTCATGCACAATCATAACATTCGTGCACACATGACCAGGGAGTCTGGGAGAGAGGTGGTCGAAGACAAACTTCCCGAACAAATTGTCCACAGGTTGTCGGCCCTGCAACATACGAGAGACCAGGAATGGGAAGAGGCACTAAGGCTATGCAGATGGTTAGAAGAAGGACTGCTAGCCAGAAAGAAAATTGGACGCGACCAACCATCCAAACTTAAACTAGTCCAAGAGGTCAACAGAGAAGACCGACGGGACTCTAAACAGAAGCGACAAAAGGATACTAAACCTTATGTCAAAGGAGGTGGAGCCCCACCACAAAAACGAAAACAGGACGATAGACCAGATAGGCCACGAATGAAATTGGGGGGTGCACCGATGACCACCCATACAAACTTCGCCCAGGCCCATACTGGCATCCCGCAGAGTGTGATAGACACTGGGAGGAAAGAAGGAGATTGCACACATTGTGGAAAGAAAAACCACACCTATCAAACGTGTTGGGAAGATGCCCAGATATCGGCGGCAACAGTCAGTTCAAGACCAATAAAAATGGGAACTCGACGAACAAGATTGGCTATTGTAAAGCCTAAATTAGCTCCCAGAGTCGCTACCGTCCAGAACCCAGCCCAGGTAAATAAGATCTGGAAACTGGGGGACGACGAGGAACTGGCCAAGGTCAGTTCATTGGCACTAACGGTGACGGCGATTGGGTATTCAGTGTCGTAATGGAGCTGGAATCGAAATGGGAACCCCCTTTGGCTGGGGTGTACTGGGTACCGCCCACGATGGGGCTCGGGTAGTCCGTGTGCAACTACGGGAGTCGAAACTCAAAATGATCAAAGCGGCGCGAAGCAAGTCTCTCCTTTCAGGATCAACGCAAGTAGGCTCTAAGTGAAGGGACCCCACGCGGGACTTACGAGCTCGAACACAAGAATCAATATATGGAGAGTCTTGAGCGAAAGAGAGGATAGTTAACATGCCCACATGGCTTGGGAGCCAACAGTACGAAGTTCCTCGAGTTACCTGGTGGTTACCAGCTACCTGTGTACAAGCAAGTTACTATACCGAAGAGGTTGGGACATAGCAATGCAAGATCTACCTGATAACAAATACATGACAGGAGGACAACCAACGTGGGCCGTTCCACCTACCACAAGAGTCTGAGTCGTATTATACGTATGTACTATCTTGCCTTCTGGCCAGAGTGTGGGATAGGGATGTACCACTTTGGTACGCAAGGCCCCTCTGAGGAAGCTGGACGGATAACCGAAAATCCTAAAGGAAAGGACTCAGTGAAAGCGGGAATCCCACACCAGGGAAGTAAAATGGCTAATAACCGCCAGAAAATCTGCTATGAGCCTAGATCTGGCATGTCGGGAGAAGGTATCCAGCCTGAAAACTGGTCATGCGCAATAGCGTATCGGTGAAATGCCACTTAGTATGTAAACCCAGATGGTTAGAGGTGAAGAAGTTACTGGTTTGTCTGAGGAGACCTCAATGGTCGAAACTACGCGGGCGTAGTAACAAATATCTTGTTATCTACACCCAACACCAGCGATGCCTAAATGAAAGAACCAAGAAAGCCTTATCCGCGCTAAGCGCATGGAGTTAGAAGCTCCAAAACCTAAACGATACAACTGTCTGGAGGGGATCGCTTACCTCCATATACACGATAAGCGATACAAAGTCAAAGTGTTGTTAGACTCAGGATCCAACGTGTTCCTTATCAACAAGGACCTAGTTGAAGACCTTCGTGTTCCCTCTATAGAACGCGACAAGGCAGTTGATATCTTGGGCTTTGACGGATCGTCAGCCACCTCAGGAGGGAAGTGTTACACCCTCGCACTAAAAATGGAAATAGGAAAAAACCGACATATCTCTGAAGTGTGGTGTGAAGTGGCTAAAGCAGGTCACTATGGAATGATAATTCCTTTTGGTTGGTGGCATCGTAAACACCCAGTGTCTCACATAGAAGATGCAGAAAATTGGACCTTCTCCGTAAAAAGTTGTGAAAACTGTGTGGAAGAAGTTGAAGGAATAGCGGATATGTTAGAATATGACGAATCCGTCGCATAGGACCCAAATGCCTGCCGCATCGGTAGAATCGGAGCGATCGAAAATACTTGGAAAGGATGATCAAGCAAGGGAAAATCACAGAGAGCCAATCGCTAGCAGGCGCACCCATATTATTTGTACCAAAACCAGATGGTAGACTACGTCTAGTTATGGATGAACGAAATTTGAATAAGATTACCATCCTCAACAAACATCCCCTTCCACTAATGTCCGAACTTAGAGATAGAGTAGCCAGCGCGAAGATCTTCACCAAGTTAGACCTTAAAGACACCTACCACCTGATTAGGATAAAAGAAGGAGACGAATGGAAAACAGCGTTCCGTACAAGGTATGGACACTATGAATATAAGGTTATGCCTTTTGGATTGGTAAACGCTCCGGCAACCTTCCAAGATATGACGAACCAAGTCCTACAGGAATACTTGGACGTCGGAGTCGTGTGTTACCTTGATGATATTCTCATCTACTCAAAGGATGAAAAAGAACCCATCGAAGCCATTAAGAAAGTGTTACAAAGTCTATCGGACTTTCAATTAGCGGTATCGCTAAAGAAATCGACCTTTCATGCCACGGAGGTGGAATTCCTCGGCTATATGGTGGCGGTCGACGGGGTGTCTATAAGCACCCGAAAGGTGGAATCCATAATGATCTGGAAGGCACCTAAGTCGGTTAGAGAAGTACAAGTCTTTATGGGGTTTGCTAACTTCTGCAGACGATTTATTAAAAACTTCTCGGCTATTTGCAAACCATTAACCGAGACATTACAAGGAAATCCTAAGAACTTTAAATGAAGAATTGAACAGGACACGGCTTTCGAAGAACTAAAGCACCGGTTCACCACAGCCCCCATACCTCACCACATTTTCCCAGAAAGAGAAACGGTGGTAGAGACAGAGGCTAGCGATTTTGCACTCGGCTGCGTCCTTTCTAAATACTTTGAGAAAAGATTACATCTGGTAGCCTTCCATTTCAGAAAATTAAACTCAGCAGAGCGCAATTATGAGATTCATGATAAAGAACTCCTAGCGATCCTAGAAGCCTTTAAAGAATAGAGACACTACTTGATCGGGACGGAAAAACTGATCACAGTCTTTACCGACCATCAGAACCTACAATACTTCCTCACCTCAAAAGTCTGGAGTGGCCGTCAAATTCGATGGCCTCAGACGTTGGTAGAATACAACTTTTGCATTGTATACCGACTAGGCACAAAGGGCAGAAAGCCTGATGCATTAAGCAAATGGCCGGAGTACCGTCCTGAGGCGGGAGCTATGCATCGCGAACAGAAAACTTTAAAAGAAGAGAATTTCGTGGTATCGCTAGTAGCGAGGGTAGGAGATAAAGGAGAAGACTGGGATGGAGATAAGGATTTGGATTTGGAACCTCGAAGAGGTGGAAAGGAACCCATTATCAGGGTCAAGAGATTGAGCAAAAGGGCATACTTGCCGACAAAGGGCTCATGAATGGCGGCAGGACATGACCTGTATGCCATAGAAGATGACATTGTCCCGAAATATGGACAAGCATTAATAAGGACGGATATAGCTGTAGGGCTACGCAAACGAACTTAAGGAAGAGTCGCCCCAAGAAGTGGATTAGCGGTTCGAAGCGGAATCTCCACTGGTGCAGGAGTAATCGATGCGGATTACACCTGTGAACTCAAAGTGGTACTATTCAACAATAAGAATGAGGACTGCCAGATAAGAATGGGCAATCGCATAGCTCAACTGGTTGTAGAAATGGTCAACACCTCAGATATGATTGAGGTAGACGATTTGGAGGACACAGAACGAGGTACTGCGGGATTCGGGAGCACCGATATAGCTGCGAGATCCTGGATCATCAAAGAACAGGAACCAAGCATCAGCTACCTACAGGCGTCGGCTAAAGACAACGAACATTGGTACGAGATTTCAGAAGTACCCGAAAAAGTTCTAATGTCAAATGCTATTATCCTGCAAAAGGGGATGAAGCAGTTCAATCCTGAATTCCTAAACGAGATACAGGCAGCTATCAGGACAGACGCAGCTTAGACAATAAAGAAGGAAGAACTCATTAGGTTACGAGACGAAGGAAAAGATTTTCCCAACGACTGGACCTTGACCGACGATCTACTATATTATAAGCAAAGACTATTTGTACCAAACAGTCAGGCGCTATATACCAAGATTGCAGATGGATGTCATGATGCAAAGGTTGCAGGACATTTCGGACAAGAAAAAACTTGGGAAATAATCATGAGAGACTTCTACTGGAAAGGACTTGTGGCATGGGTCAATGACTACGTACGATCATGCCATGAATGTCAACATAATAAATCGCCTAGACACGCTAAGTATGGATTATTGCAACCACTACAAATACCCTACGCAGCATGGGCGTCCATCTCAGTGGACTTCATCACACAACTACCAGAGTCGCAAGGATGCACTCAGATAATGGTAGTGGTTGATCGATTCACGAAGATGGCACATTTCATCAGACTTCAGACATCGGCTACGGCCAAGGATGTCGCAAATGCATTCCTGAAAGAAGTATGGAGGCTGCACGGCCTACCCACCGAAATCGTCTCGGACATGGACTCAAAGTTTGCTGGACAATTTTGGGAATCCCTTTGCTCGGCGCTGGAAATTAAGGGAAGAATGTCAACGGCATATCACCCTCAGACTGACGGACAAACTGAACGTACCAACCAAGTGCTGGAAGGTTACCTTCGAAGTTTTGTCAATTACGATCAGGATGATTGTTATCAGCTGCTACCTCTAGCTGAACATTCCTATAACAACTCCACAACCAATGCTCACGGGATGTCACCTTTCTATGCGAACTACGGATTCCATCCACAGGCAGAGTGGATGAAGGAGCGCGAAGCTCAAAATCCAGGAGCAACACTTTATGCAAACTGGATTAAGACGATACATGAACAAGCGAGAGGGTCACTAGAAAAGACACGAGAAGGGATCTCAAAATATTATGACTGAAAAGCTCGACAACAGCCGGACTTCAAGATCGGGGACAAAGTAATGTTAAACGCAAAAAACATGCGTAGCCGACGGAAATCCAAGAAGCTAAGTCCAACGCTATACGGCCTCTTCCAAATTATGGAAAAGCGTGGATCCAGAGAGTTCAAGCTCCACATATCCGATCGATAGAACATCCATCCCGTATTCCATCTCGCATCATTGGAACCCTACCGCGAGTCTGTTCATGACAACCGCCAACAACCCACTAGAGAACTGGAGGACATTGACGGCGATCTACAATGTGAGGTTGAAAAAATCGTAAGAAGCGAGATTCGTTCTTGCAGGAAATGAGTACGTGGCCGCTATCAAGAGAAGCGAGAACTGTGGTACTTCGTTAAATGGCAAGGGTGTTCAGAAGATGAGAACAGATGGGAACCTGCCACCGGTATGAAAAATGGGGAGGAAGTTGTGGAAAGTTTGCATAATGAAAATCCGGACATGCCGGGAAGGGCAGAAGTAAGATAGTGCGGCAAAGGTTTTCCTACCATGGCCAAGTAAACGCGGGAGGTTTTTTACCCTGAGCACACTGAGTTTTAAATTGTATTGAGAAGAAATTACAAATGGTTATAAAAGGTATTTGAGGCGAAGCCTGGTAGGAGGGAGCTCATGTTAGGCATATGGAAATCCGAGACATGCGCACAGACCCACGGTAGGGTAACTGTGCACAGATCCTAAAATTTACCGGAGCCAACACCCCCCTCCGGCCCCCTTATGGGGCCCGTACGTCCTTAGCGAGATTTCGCGAGTTGCGTCCCATAACTAAAATGTCAGATCAAGGAAGCCCACTTCATAACACCATATACGTCGCCGACGTCTGCCCGACCGTATGCTGTTCGCAAGATATATGAGAGGAGACCTTTGGCGACGTCTGGGAAGTGAAACGGAGGAAATCCGTCGCAGGCGCATTGAGATAGTAGGCTTCAAAGTTAGGCTTCCTAACAATGGGCCGCAAGTGACGGGACGTTTTCGGCGAAATACTCTTAGAGGATATCCCAGTAGTGGAAGCTATTAGGGGTATACCGAATCTACCCATACCCTTCTGAGATCATCTGTAGGTTGGTTGGTCTTAGTAATAGGACCCCTCTACGGAGGCCGGCAGACCAAGGAGAAGCATGCTCAGAATAGAAGACCTAGATAAGTCGGAGACCCTTAAGACGCTGACACATCGGGCTCGGAATTGCGATTGGCACTAGCTAGCCTGGGATGAACCTGATCACTTCGTGACCGAAGAGACTACTGGAACGATAGTCAACAAGACCAAAGTAATATAGTAGTCTATGCGGACATCTAAGTTAGACGCCGCTGTTTGGTATAACAAATAGCGCAGTCATCTCGACGGAGGAATACTATTCTGAGTTCGCGAAAGGGTGTGATAAGTTTCAGGGTCAAACGGTGCTCGCACTTATAATATTCTGGACGTTTGCGTATTAAAACCAGGATGGTACTACGGAGGCATGGTAGTTAGAAGTAGTCCGCGAACACTCTGACGGGGGATATAAATATCGAAGTGCCTCCGGAGCTTTACAGACATCCTCAAGCAATGGAGAAGAGATCTTATCAATATAATATTGTTTCATACTTTAAATCTTTACCTTACCTTATTTTATCGAGACGAGCCTTCCTCGACAGATTCTGCAATCAAAGATTTCGGGCCCACGTCCCTCAGTTATATACTTGAGTTTGGCGTCCGCCTAACATCCTATCACTAGGACCAACCAACCTACAGCTGATCTCACTAGGGTATGGGTGGATTCGGTATACCCTTAATAGCTTCCACTACTGGGATATCCTCTTGGAGTATTTCGCCAAAAAAACGTCCTGTCACTTGCGGCCCATGGTTAGGAATCCTAACTTCGCAGCCTACTATCTCAATGCGCCTCCTACAGATTTCCTCTGTTCCACTTCCCAGATGTCGCCAAAGGCCTCCTCCCATATATCCTGTGCACAGCATATGGTCGGACGGATGGCGGCGATGTATATGGTGTTATGAAGTGGACTTCATTGATGTGACAGTTTAGTTATGGGACGCAACTCGCGAAATCTCGCTAATGACGTGCGGGCCCCATAAGGGTGCCGGAGGGGGGTGTTGCCTCCGGTAAATTGAGGGTCTGTGCGCAGTTACCCTACCGTGGGTTTGTGCACATGTCTCAGATTTCCATATGCCTAACATGAGCTTCCTCCTACCAGGCTTCGGCTCGAATGCCTTTTATAACTCTTTATAATTTTTTTCTAAATACAATTTAAGACTCAGTGTGGTCAGGGTAAAAAACCTCCCACGTTTACTTGGCCACAGTAGGAAAACCTTTTCCTCACTATCTTACTTCTGCCCTTCCTGGCATGTCCAGATTTTCATTATGAAAATTCTCCACAACTTCCTCCGCATTTTACATACCGGTGGCAGGTTCCCATCTGTTCTCATCTTCTGAACACCCTTGCCATTTAACGAAGTACCATAATTCACACTTCTCTTGATAGCGGCCGCGTACTCGTTTTCTGGAAGAACAAATTTCGCTTCTTACGATTTTCTCAACCTCCCATTGCAGATCGCCGTCAAGGTCTTACGGTTCTCTAGGGGGTTGTTGGCGATTGTCAGGAATCGACTCGTGGTAGGGTTCCAATAGTGCGACATGGAATACGGGATGAATGTTCTATTGATTGGATATGTGGAGCTTAAATGCTCCGGATCTGCGTTTTTACATAATTTGGAAGGGGCCGTATAGCTATGGACTTAGCTTTTTGGATTTCCGTCGCCTGCGGATGTTTTTTGCGTTAAACATTACTTAGTCCCCGATCCTGAAGTCCGGCTGTTGTCGAGCTTTTCGTTCATAATATTTTGACATCCCTTCTCGTGTCTTTTCTAGTGACCCTCTTCCTTGTTCATGTATCGTCTTAATCCAGTTTGCATAACGTGTCGCTCCTGGATTTTGAGCTTCGCGCTCCTTCATCCACTCTGTCTGTGGATGGAATCCATAGTTCGCATACAAAGGTAACATCCCATGAGCGTTGGTTGCGGAGTTGTTATAGGCATGTTCAGCTAGAGGTAGCAGCTGATACCAGTCATCCTGATCGTAATTGACAAAACTTCGAAGGTAACCTTCCAGCACTTGGTTGGTACGTTCAGTTTGTCCGCCAGTCTGAGGGTGGTATGCCGTTGACATTCTTCGCTTAATTTCCTGCGCCTTGCAAAGGGATTCCCAAAGTTCTCCTGCAAATTTTGAGTCCATGTCCACGACGATTTCGGTTGGTAGGCCATGCAGCCTCCATATTTCTTTTAGGAATGCGTTTGTGACATCCTTGGCCGTAGCCGAGGTCTGAAGTCCGATGAAATGTGCCATCTTTGTGAATCAATCAACTACTACTATTATTTGAGTGGATCCTTGCCACTCTGGTAGTTGTGTAACAAAGTCCACTGAGATGGACGCCTATGCTGCGTAGGGTATTTGCAATTGTTGCAATAGTCCGTATTTAGCATGTCTGGGCGATTTATTATGTTGACATTCATCGCAGGATCGTACGTAGTCGTTGACCTATGCCGCAAGTCCTTTCCAGTAGAAGTCTCTCATGATTATTTCCAAAGTTTTTTCTTGTCCGAAATGTCCTGCAACCTTTGCATCGTGACATCCTTCTGCAATCTTAGTATATAGTTCCTGACTGTTTGGTACAAATTGTCTTTTCTTATAATATATTAGTTCGTCTGTTAAGGTCCAGTCTTTGGGAAAATCCTTTCCTTCGTCTCGTAACCTAATGAGTTCTTCCCTCCGTTGCCTCCAAGCTGCGTCTGTCCCGATAGCTGCCTGTATCTCGCTTAGGAATTCCGGATTGAACTGCTTCATACCCTTTTGCAGGATAATAGCATTTGACATTAGAACTTTTTCGAGTACTTCTGAAATTTCATACCAATGTTTATTGTCTTTAGCCGATGCCTGTAGGTAGCTGATACTTGGATCCTATTCCTTGACGATCAAGGATCTCGTAGCTATATCGGTGTTTCCGAATCCCGCGGTACCTTGTTTTGTGTCCTCCAACTTGTCTACTTCCATCATATCCGAGGTGTTGACTTTTTCTACCACCAGTTGAGCTATGCGGTCGCCCATTCTTATCTGGCAGTCCACATCCTTATGGTTGAATAGTACAACTTTGAGCTCACCGGTGTAATCCGCATCGATTACTCCTGCGCCGGTGGAGATTCCGCTGCGAACCACGAATCCGCTTCTTGGGGCGACTCTTCGGTAAGTTCCTTCCGGTAGGCCCACAGCTATACACGCCCTTATTAATGCTTGTCCATATTTCTCGACAATGTCATCTTCTAGGGCATACATGTCCTGTCCTGCCGCCATTAGGGAGCCCTTTGTTGGCAAATATGCCCTTTTGCTCAATCTCTTGACCCTGATAACGGGTTGCTTTCCACCTCTTCGAGGTTCCAAATCCCTATCCTTATCTCCATCCCAGTCTTCTCCTTCATTGCCTATCCTCGCTACTAGCGAAACCAAGAAATTTTGTTCTTTTAAAATTTTCTGTTCGCGATACGTAGCTCCCTCCTCAGGACGGTACTCCGGCCGCCTGCTTAATGCATCAGGCTTTCCGCCTTTTGTCCCTGGTTGGTATAAAATGCAAAAATTGTATTCTACCAACTTCTGAGCCCATCGAATTTGACGGCCACTCCAGACTTTTAAGGTGAGGAAGTATTGCAGGTTCTGATGGTCTGTAAAGACTGTGATCGGTTTTTCCGTCCCGATCAAGTAGTGTCTCCATTCTTTAAAGGCATCCAGGATCGCTAGGAGTTCTTTATCATGAATCTCATAGTTGCACTCCGCCGAGTTTAATTTTCTAGAATGGAAGGCTACCGGATGTAATCTTTTCTCAAAGTATTGAGAAAGGATGCAGCTGAGTGCAAAATCGCTAGCGTCTGTCTCTACCACCGTTTCTCTTTCTCGGAAAAAGTGGTGCAGTATGGGGGCTGTGGTGAACCGGTGCTTTAGTTCTTCGAAAGCCGTGTCCTGTTCAATTCCCCATTTAAAGTTCTTAGGATTTCCTTGTAATGTCTCGGTTATTGGTTTGCAAATAGCCGTGAAGTTTTTGATAAATCGTCGGTAGAAGTTAGGAAACCCCATAAAGACTTTTACTTCTCTAACCGACTTAGGTTCCTGCCAGACGATTATGGATTCTACTTTTCTGGTGCTCATAGACACCCCGTCGACCACCACCATATAGCCGAGGAATTCCACCTCCATGGCATGGAAAGTTGATTTCTTTAGCGATACCGCTAATTGAAAGTCCGATAGACTTTGTAAAACTCTCTTAACGGCTTCGACGTGTTCTTTTTCATCCTTTGAGTAGATGAGAATATCATCAAGGTAACACACGACTCCGACGTCCCAGTATTCCTGTAGAACTTGGTTCATCATATCTTGGAAGGTTGCCGGAGTGATTACCAATCCAAAAGGCATAACCTTATATTCGTAGTGTCCGTACCTTGTACGGAACGCTGTTTTCCATTCATCTCCTTCTTTTATCCTAATCAGGTGGTAGCCATGTTCAAGGTCTGACTTGGTGAAGATCTTTGCACCGGCTACTCTATCTCTGAGTTCGGACATTAGTGGAAGGGGATGTTTGCTAAAGATGGTAATCTTATTCAGATTTCGATAATCCACAACTAGACATAGTCTACCATCTGGCTTTGGTACGAATAATATGGGTGCGCCTGCTGGCGATTGGCTCCGTGTGATTTTCCCTTGTTTGATCATCGTTTCTAAGTATTCTCGTAAAGCCTTAAGCTGTTTTTCGGACAACGGGTATATTGGTCCCCAAGGGGGAGTTGATCATGGAATCAACTTGATTTCATGATCGTATGTTTATCTAGGGGCTAGTTTTTCTGCCGTCTCTGCTTCAAACAAATGTTTGTAATTCCAGTATTCTTTCGGTAATGATTCGAGTTCCACCGTATTGTCGATGCCTTCGATCCTTCCGATGCAGCAGGCATTAGGATCCCAAGCGACGGATTCGTCATATTCGAACATATCCGCTATTCCTTCATCTTGGTCCACACAGTTTTCGCAACATTTTACGGAAAAGGTCCAATTTCCTGCATCTTCTATGTGCGACACTGGGTGTTCACGATGCCACTAACCAAAAGGAATTATCATTCCATAGTGACCTGCTTTAGCCACTTCACACGACACTTCAGACATGTGTCGGTTTTTTCCTATTTCCAATTTTATTGGGAGGGTGTAACACTTCCCTCCAGAGGCGGCTGATGATCCGTCAAAGCCTAAGATATCAACTGCATTGTCGCGTTCTATAGCGGGAACGTGAAGGTCTTCAACTAGGTCCTTGTTGATAAGCAACACGTTGGATCCCGAATCTAACAAGACTTTAACTTTGTAGCGCTTATCGTGTATATGGAGGTAAGTGATCCCCTCCGGACAGTTGTATTGTTTTGGTTTTGGAGCTTCCAACTCCATGCGCTTAGTGCAGAGAAGATTTTCTTGGTTCTTTCGTTTAGGCATTGTCGGTGTTGGGTGTAGGTAACAAGATGTTTGTTACTACGCACGCAGAGTTTTGACCATTGAGTTCTCCTCAGACAAACTAGTAACTCTTTAGCTCTAACAATCTGGGTCTACATACTTAAGCGGCGTTTCACCGATAGTCTATTGCGCACGACCAGTTTTCAGGCTGAATGCCTTCTCCCGACAAGCCAGACCTAGGCTCATAGCAGATTTTCTGGCGGTTATTAGCCATTTTACTTCCCTGGTGTGGGACTCCCGCTTTTCAACGAGTCCTTTCCCTTAGGATTTCGGTTATCCGTCCAGCTCCCTCGGAGGGGCCTTGCGCACCAAAGCGGTACATCCCTATCCCACACTCTGGCCAGAAGGCAAGATAGTACATAAGTATAATACGACTCAGACTCATGTGGTAGGTGGAACGGCCCGCATCGGTTGTCCTCCTGTTGTGTATTTGTTATCAGGTAGATCTTGCATTGCTATGTCCTAAATTCTGTGGTATAGTAACTTGCTTGCACACGGGTAGCAGGCAACCACCAGGTGACTCGAGGAACTTCGTACTGTTGGCTCCTGGGCCATGTGGGCATGTTAACTATCCTCTCTTTCTTTCAAGACTCTCCATATTTTGATTCTTTTGTTCGAGCTCGTAAGTCCCTCGTGGGGTCCCTTCACTTAGAGCCTACTTGCGTTGATCTTGAAAGGAGAGACTTGCTTCGCACCGCTTTGATCATTTTGAGTTTCGACTCCCGTAGTTGCACACGGACTACCCGATCCCTGTCGTGGTCGGTACCCAATACACCCCTGCCTAAGTGGGTTCCCTTTTCGATTCCAGCTCCATCAGGACACTGAATACCCAATCGCCGTCGCCATTGGTGCCAGTGAACTGACCTAGGTCAGTTCCTCGTCGTCCTCCAGTTGCCAGATCTACTTTACCCGGGCTGGGTTCTGGGCGGTAGTGACTCTGCGAGCTAATTTAGGCTTTACAATAGCCGATCTTGTTGTCCTATTCCCATTTTTATCGGCCTTGAGCCGACTATTGCTGCCGATATATGGGCATCTCCCCAACACGTCTGATAGGTGTGGTTTTTCTTTCCACAATGTGTGCAATCTCCTTCTTTCCTCCCAGTGTCTATCACACTCTGCGGGATGCCAGTATTGGCCTGGGCGAAGTTTGTGTGAGTGGTCATCGGTGCACCCCCCAATTTCATTCGTGGCCTTTCCGGTTCGTCGTCCCGTTTTCGTTTTCGTGGTGCGGCTCCACCTCCTTTGACATAAGGTTTAGTATCCCTTTGTCGCTTTGGTTTAGAGTCCCATCGGTCTTCTCTTTTGACCTCTTGGACTATTTTAGACTTGGATGGTTGGTCGCGTCCAATTTTCTTTCTGGCTAGCAGTCCTTCTTCTGATCGCCCACATAGCCTTATTGCCTCTTCCCATTCTTGATCCGTCGTATATTGCAGGGCTGACAACCTGCAGACAATTTGTTCAGGAAGTTTGTCTTCGACTACCTCTCTCCAGGATTCTCCAGTCATGCGTGCACGAATATTATGGTTGTGCATGACTGTTAGATAGCGTTCAATACTGCCATCGTACGTGACTAGTTTCATTGCGCGAAGGGCTAGTCTTTCGGCTTCTACCAGGGCGAATCGCTTGATCATATGATGTTCAAAGCGGGTCCATGTCGCCAGCTCCGGTTGCAGGGTTTCCCCGTGAAGTCCATCCATGGCCTTGCGATACCAGACGGTATAGGGAAGGACTATTTCTCCTCTTGTACGACTAAGCGCGTATATGATCCATTCTCTTGCATTGTCCCAGATTCGCGGGTTTCTCTCAAAGTAATCAGTGCATTGCAAGGTTCACACATATATATCTTGTGCGGGCTTTTCTTCAAAGAATGGGGGTGGCTCTGATGGTCGCTTAATGTTCAGCGCCATCGTGTTGGCAAGCGTTTCTGCCATGCCAGACTGTTCTGGTGTTGGTCCTTGCCTACCTCGGCTAGGACCTCCTCTCATCCTTCCTCTCTCATCAGTATCATCCTCGTCATCATCACTAGGGTCCCCTGGGTTACCCCCCTGGGCACCTGAGGGGAATGCATCAGCGGCTTCTCTGCCCTTTCCCTTTTCCCTACATGTAGGCAGAGCATAGTACTCCTCGTCGTCCGTTTCTTGGACTGCGTGTAAAGGTGCGGGTCCTGCAGCTTCGGGACCAGGTACCGCGGCTAGTATTTTATTTATTGCTGCTGTTAACCCTTTAAGGCTTTGGTTTGTCACGATATTCTGCAGTTGTTGCTAGTCGAAAGACCTGCGAACCTCCGCTTAGCGCGCGTTCTGATCCGTGTGCATTTGCCCTAGAGTGCGATTGACTTCTCTTTCGCGAGTGACACTTTCGGCCTGGAATTCGACGAATTCCGATCTTAGACTGAGAACCATTCGTTCTAAAGTCTGGTCTCAGGCCAATGCCGCTTGGCTTTCTTCCCCGAGGGTTCCATGTAACCTCCTGGTTACCTCTTCATGTTCGTATTGACACCATTCCTGAGCATCAATCTTCTTTGCGACTTCTCGCAACATCTCTTCTTGTATGCCCTTGACTTCGCTTTCCACGCCTGCCAGCTGCATCAACAAGATTGCAATATCGTTATCGTGGACATCTTGTCCATTAGCGATTTGCTGTTGAACCTCAATTAATGTTCAGGTATTGTCTTGGGTGGCTCCCTACAAATGTTTGAAGGCGATATTGGCTTGGTCGAGCGAGGTATCTATGACCTGTCTTATCTGACCCAGCGTTATCCCAAGACGCGCAGCCAATCTGGCCAAGTTTGCAGCGTGCTCTCCTGGTCTCGGTGTGGAGGCCCTTGATATCCTATGAGCGCTTGCGATGCTGGAGGATCGGTAAGAGGGTATATGTCCTCTCGGGAACGTAGGATCTTGAGGTGTTGAAGGGAAGGGACTATGGATAGCGGAATCATCCGCCTTATACGTGGTATCGGTGCGGGTATTCATCGGTTCACCCGTCGTTATTCTTTTCCTCGGGTCTTGAGGTATCTCTGCCATCCTGATGCTTTCCAGATAGGCTAATTGCTCGAGTATCCCAGGATGAGTGATTACTGGTACTTCGTACCAGAGATCTAGATTTCCTTTAAAAGGTTTAAGGAATCGTATGTAAGGTATCCAACGTCTGAGATACTCTAAAAGTGTAGGTATAAAAGGGTTCGGTTGGTCCGACTCTGAACTCAAAACCTGAATCTCCTTTTTCTCGAGGTTTAGGATGTACTTATAGTACATATAAAAGTGTGTTAGGCCCAGGCTGAGGGGATGTCTGGCCCTCGGATGACTGTGCCTTCTTTTTCCTTTTCCTTTTCGACCGTAATCAGGGAGCACTGGGTGCTCCAGTCGACGAAGTTTTCTGACTCGGTCGAATTCTACTTAAAATCTGAACCGTGCCAGGTGCGATATATACTATTGAATTGATCCCTTGTTGGGATCCCGAATGGTACAGTGAACCAGGAGGGTTCTTGCGTATATTCTTCTTTGATCTCGAACACCGCGCTTTCAAATATTTCTTGGAAGGAATGAATATAAATTTGACAGTGAGGTGCTTCGAAGATGTAATCGAAGTCTGAGGTGAGGGTGGAGTTTGAAGTGAACTCGTAGTTCATATAGTGAGCCTTGGTAACAGGAGAACTATCAATATACTGTTAGGCGGACGCCAAACTCAAGTATATAACTGATGGACGTAGGCCCGAAATCTTTGATTGGAAAATCTGTCGAGGAAGGCTTGTCTTGATAAAATAAGGTAAGGTAAAGATTTAAAGTATGAAACAATATTAAAATGATAAGATCTCTTGTCCGTTGCTTGATGATGTCTGTAAAGCTCGGGAGGCACTTCGATATTTATATCCCCCGTCTGAGTGTTCGCGGACTACTTCTAACTACTGTGCCTCCGAAGTATCATCCTGGTTTTAATACGCAAACGTCCAGAATCTTATAAGTGCGAGCACCGTTTGACCCTGAAACTTATCACACCCTTTTGCGAACTCAGAATAGTATTCCTCCATCGAGATGACTGCGCTATTTGTTACACCAAACAGCGGCCTCTAACTTAGATGTCCGCATAGACTACTATATTACTTTAGTCTTATTGACTATCGTTCCAGTAGTCTCTTCGGTCACGAAGTGATCAGGTTCATGCCAGGCTACCTAGTGCCAATCGCAAGTCCGAGTCCGACATGTCAGTGTCTTAAGGGTCTCCGACTTATCTAGGTCTTCCATTCTGAGCATGCTTCCCCTTGGTCCGCCTGCCTCCGTAGAGGGGTCCTATTACTAGGACCAACCAATCTACAGCGGATCTCAGAAGGGTATGGGTAGATTCGGTATACCCCTAATAGCTTCCACTACTGGGATATCCTCTAAGTGTATTTCTCCGAAAATGTCCCGTCATGTTCAGCCCATAGTTAGTAAGCCTAACTTTGAAGCCTACTATCGCAATGCGCCTCTGACGGATTTCCTCCGTTTCACTTCCCCGACATCGCCAAAGGTCTCCTCTCATATATCCTGCGCACAGCATACGGTCGGACGGACAGCGGCGACATATATGGTGTTATGAAGTGGGCTTCATTGATGTGACATTTTAGTTATGGGACACAACTCACGAAATCTCGCTAAGGAAGTGCAGGCCCCATAAGGGGGCCAGAGGGGGGTGTTGGCTCCGGTAAATTTGAGGGTCTGTGCGTAGTTACCCTACCGTGGGTCTGTGCGCATGTCTCGGATTTCCATATGCCTAACATAGGACCCCTCTACGGAGGCCAGCGGACCAAGGGGAAGCATGCTCGGAATGGAAGACCTAGATAAGTCGGAGACCCTTAAGACGCTGACACATCGGGCTCGGACTTGCGATTGGCACTAGGTGGCCCGGCATGANATGCTCGGAATGGAAGACCTAGATAAGTCGGAGACCCTTAAGACGCTGACACATCGGGCTCGGACTTGCGATTGGCACTAGGTGGCCCGGCATGAACCTGATCACTTCATGACCGAAGAGACTACTGGTACGATAGTCAACAAGACTACAGTAATATAATAGTCTATGCAGATATCTAAGTTAGAGGCCGCTGTTTGGTATAATAAATAGCGCAGTCATCTAAACGGAGGAATACTATTCCATATCCGCGAAAGGGTGTGATAAGTTTCAGGGTCAAACGGTGTTCGCACTTATAAGATTCTGAACGTTTGCGTATTAAAACCAGGGTGGTACTTCGGAGGCATAGTAGTTAGAAGTAGTCCGCGAACACTCTGACGCGCCATATAAATATCGCAATGCCTCCCGAGCTTTACAGACGTCATCAAGCAACGTAGAAGAGATCTTATCAATATAAAATTGTTTACCCCATAAATCTTTACTTTACCTTCACGTTATCGAGACGAGCCTTCCTCGACAGATTCTCCGATCGAAGATTTTGGCCTATGTCCCTCAGTTATATACTTGAGTTTGGCGTCCGCCTAACACCAGCAAGCGAGAATAGTTGGGAACCGGTAGAAGGATTAGAACATGCGATGGAATTGGTTCAGGCATGGTGGACAGATATCATACTAGGAGATGAGTTTCCTACAGTATTTTCTGGGTTTATTCCTATGTGTTATTCCCCTACTCAGGATGGCTTTGAAAGCTATTCTGATGTACTCCTAGTAGATAAAGGATTTCAGGATCCTTATTTGAATTCTGATTATGATAGCGAGGATTGAAGATTCTCTTGTTATATTTTGAAATAAGGGTTTTATTTTGTTTTCGGGGTGTAACCGGTACTGGTTACTGGTTTAGGATTTGGAGGTATCAGTTGATACTGTTTGCATTTTGAATTAGTTTCAGGAAACAAGGTGTGCCTTTAGCCTTCAAGTATCAGTTTGATACTCTATATGTTTTATGTTTAGTTTCAAGTATCAGTTTGATACTCTATATGTTTTATGTTTGGTTTCAAGTATCGGTTTGATACTTTATATGTTTTATGTTTAGTTTCAAGGCTACTGATTTGGAGTCTATACGTTATGAGAACAAGGCTCCCAGTAGCCTAGAAAGTGTATTTAAGAACTGTTACTTTTCATGTTGTAAAAGGGCAGACTTCGACAGACAGAGTTTTTCAATATACTTAGTTAAACAGTTACCTTCTTCAGTTCGCTTCAAGAAATTTTTGTTTGAGATCCACCAAACATCTCTGAGACTTCAGTAGTTGCGATATAGTAAGAAGGCTCTTCAACGACCTCAGTTAAAGCCTCCAGACTTTGCTTCGCTAGTTACTACCTTCGGTAAAGAACAAAGCCTGTTAACCCTACGTTTACCGCATCTTCCGAGAGGCAGTTACAAACTGTCTCAGTGACTTCAGTAGCAGTAATACAGTAAGAAGTCTATTCAACAACCTCAGTTAATGTCTCCGGACTTTGATTCACTAGTTATCATCTTCTGTAAAGAATAAAGCCTATTAACTATATGATTACCGCTTCTCTCGAGAGGTGGTTACAATGCCAGCAAGATTTTATGCAGTTATTGACACAAACAGCCTTTTTACAATATATTAGATAGAACTATACTCCAATTCATAAGTATGGAGATACAGCATTTCCATAGATTCAAAATCTACTTTTCAGTTGCTCACTTTTTGAATTCATATCTAGACTTTCCTTATACAGCAAGTACAGTACCAAGCCGCTATACTTAATTCACTCCTCTACCCCTGTGAGCTAAACACTCCAGCTTGTAAAATGTACAAAACTTAGGTGCTGTACCTCCATGAAGTATATACCAAATAATTTGTAATAGGGAATGGCTTGGCATATCAGATTATAGATTTAAGTTCAATTCATATTCATAGTATAGTTTTTATATTTAATGTCAAGCTATAAGATTATTATGTATTGAAGTTTACATAATAAACAAATATAAGAATACAAACTTAGTAAGAAGCCTGAGGAAACCATAATGTCGATAGTATAGAATATAATATTCAGGAAATATTTAAATCTCAAAGGAGAATGATATTTTAGATTAAGAACTTGTAATTTACATTCCCGTAAAATGGATTTATAGATCAACAAAGTACAAGTCAATTGTATCCATTAGATACAATCTCACTAGAGAGTTACTACAAGTTAAATGTATACTAGTTCTTAAATGTATCTAGCTTCATAGAGGAAAAAGAACTCTATTTTCTACAATATTTATATTTTTGTAAATTATACAATATTAAATAAATCAATTTTTAACTATGATATCATGACTGATGTGGCTTGACAATTTCAAAATAAATATTCATTAGAGGGAAATTGAACCTCAACCTATTTTTGGAAACCATAGCTGAATGCTAAGGTGTATCCTGTTATAAATTAATTGATACACACTTTAGACATCAAGAACTATGCTTATATCATAGTGTAAAACCTTTCCTTCCTCATTTTGCCAGTTTAGAATTATGATGAATACCCACCACCAGTCCTGCTACAGAGCCTGTACCTCATCTACTCAACTTTAGTCAGTTGTATCCTGATACTGTATAGGACAATCAAATAGAAGTCCTCAGGTAATATAGTATATGCCATAGTCACTCATCCAACCACATGCTGTTTGTAGAATATATAGCAAAAGACTTCAAGAAACATCTAGAAAGTAGAAAGAAAGAAAACTGGCAAAGGTGTATAAAGTTATTAAACAGTAAAGTTGACTTAATAGAAAATATACTAAGGGCAATATGTTAGGCAGATACTAAACTGTTAGGCGGATGCCAAACTGTTAGGCAGATACTAAACTCTGGTATACCCAAGGGACGTAGGCCAAAATCTTTTGATCAGAGAATCTGTCAAGGAAGACTTGTATCGATAAATAGATAAGGTAAAGATTTATAGCGTAAACAGTTTGATATTGATAAGATCTCTTCCCTATTGCTTGATGATGTCTGTAAAGCATGGGAAGCACTGCGATATTTATATCTTATGTCTGAGTGTTTGCAGACTACTTCTATCTACTATGCCTCCAAAGTACTACCCTGATTTTAATATGCAAACATCTGGAATCTTATGAGTGTGAGCACCATCTGACCCTGAAAGTTCTCACACCCTCTCAAAGTTACAGAATAGTATTTCTCCACTGAGATGATTGTGCCATTTCTTATACCAAACCGAGGTCCACAACTTAGTTGACCACATAGACTATTATATTTCTTCAGTCCTATTGACTGTTAGGCATATGGAAATCCGAGACATGTGCACAGACCCACGGTAGGGTAACTGCGCACAGACCCTCAATTTACCGGAGCCAACACCCCGCTCCGGCCCCCTTATGGGGCCCGCACGTCATTAGTGAGATTTCGAGAGTTGTGTCCCATAACTAAAATGTTACATCAATGAAGCCCACTTCATAACACCATATACATCGCCGCCATCTGTCCGACTGTATGCTGTTCGCAGGATATACGAGAGGGGACCTTTGGCGATATCTGGGAAGTGGAACAGAGGAGATCCGTTGGAGGCGGATTGAGATAGTAGGCTTCAAAGTTAGGCTTCCTAACTAGGGGCCGAAGGTGACGGGACGTTTCCGGCGAAATACTCCAAGAGGATATCCCAGTAGCGGAAGCTATTAGGAGTATACCAAATCCACCCATACCCTTCAGAGATCAGCTGTATGTTGGTTGGTTCTAGAAATAGGACCCCTCTACGGAGGCCGGCGGACCAAGGGGAAGTACGCTTAGAATGGAAGACCTAGATAAGTCGGAGCTCCTTAAGACGTTGACACGTTGGGCTCGGACTTGCAATTGGCACTAGGTGGCCCAGCATGAACCTGATCATTTCATGACCGAAGAGACTACTGGAACGATAGTCAACAAGACTAAAGTAATGTAATAGTCTATGCGGACATCTAAGTTAGAGGCCGCTGTTTGGTATAACAAATAGCGTAGTCATCTAAATGGAGGAATACTATTCCGAATCCGCAAAAGGGTGTGATAAGTTTCAGGGTCAAACAGTGTTCGCACTTATAAGATTCTGGACGTTTGCGTATTAAAACCAGGGTGGTACTTCGGAGGCATAGTAGTTAGAAGTAGTCCGCGAACACTCAGACGCGGGATATAAATATCGAAGTGCCTCTTGAGCTTTACAGACATCATCAAGCAACGGAGAATAGATCTTATCAATATAAAATTGCTTACTTCATAAATCTTTACTTTACCTTTACTTTATCGAGACGAGCCTTCCTCGACAGATTCTCGAACAAAGATTTTGGCCTACGTCCCACAGTTATATACTTGAGTTTGGCGTCCACCTAACATTGACTATCATTGCAGTAATCTCTTTGGCCATGAAGTGATCAGTTTCATGCTAGGCTATCTAGTACCAATGGCAGGTCCAAGCCCGATGTGTCAATATCTTAAGGGTCTTTGACTTATTTAGGTCTTCCTGTCTGAGCGTGCTTTTCCTTGGTCTAACTACCTCCATAGAAAGGTCCTATTACTATGATCAACCAACTTACAGCTGATCTCAGAAGAGTATGAGTGGATTCAGTATGTCCTCAGTTGATTCCGCCACTGTGGCATCCTCTTAAAGTATTTTATCAAAAACATCCTATTACCTTTGACCTAAAATTAGGAAGCCTAACCCTGAAGCCTACTATCTCAATGTACCTCCAACAGACTTCTTTTATTCCACTTCCAAGATGTTGCCAAAGCTCCCCTCTCATATATCCTGTGTGAAGCATACTGTTCGACAGACAGTGGAAATATGTCACGAATGTGGCTTAGCAAGGAAAGGTTTTCACATGACTCATAGTTATGAGTCATAGGTATGTTATGTTTCGCACATGACCTCATTAGAGGTCATGGGATTTCGCACATATGACCACTTTGGTCATATGATATGGTTATGATGATATGTTATGTTTCGCACATGACCTCATTTAGA
>JACCEG010000078.1:379202-489447 GCA_014065205.1 Tuber brumale | reverse complement strand
AGTCTTGCGACTTCCATTGCGAGTTCGTCTATCTGAGTGGATAGGGCCCTGGACGCCAGGAGCGAGGTGCATAGGAGGGGGAGAATGACGGCTTCGCCTGGCGAGAGGTCGTCTAGCTCTCCTGAGCTGATCGGGGGGAAGAGTTGTGGGGAAACACCCGCGTCTGTTGTAGCGTTCTCAAGCAGAGCGAGCAAAAGGGGGACATGGGGACGGATTCCTGATACCGAAGAGTGTTCTGAGGGGGGGAGGGGGACCGAAGAGGAGGCCATCGTTGACTAGGTAGTGAGGTCCCAGCCAAAAGGCTATTGGGAATAGTTGGATTTAGTGTGTACACCTGACGCTGATGGTGTTGAGAGTGAGTAGAAAATGTAGGGGGGGGAAAATAGCGGAAGCGGAGCGTGGCCTATCTACCTGGCCCTAATAGCCTCCTTATATAGTTGCCCTTCACGCCCTTGTGACTCACTCCCCTGGTCACGCGCCACACCTGACTCACAACTGTGAGTCATACCAAAACATCATAAACTAGTCATATGACCAAAGTGGTTACATGTGCGAAACATAACATATCATCATAACCATATCATATTGCCAAAGTGGTCATACGTGCAAAACCCATGACCTCTAATGAGGTCATGTGCGAAACATAACATATTTATGACTCATAACTATGAGTCATGTAAAACCTCTTCCTTGCTAAGCCATATTAGTGACAGGTGGTGAGGAAAATCGAAAATTGGAGGCAGACTGTGGTTATCGAAAACTTCCCTTAGCTATTCAACTCACCAGCTCTCAATCCTATCGAGAACCCGTAGGCACTACTCAAAAGAGCCCACACCAATTGATTCTCCAGACTGGAAAGAAGGCCTCACAGTGCAGCTGAATTGTTTGAAGTAGCAAAGGAGGAGTGTGATTTAATTCCTCAAGAGAAGTTGAACAGGGTGGATAGATAGGATGCCTGAGAGAATCCAAGCTGTGCTGGAGGCAGATGGAGGCCGTACAAAATGATTATAACTTTTTTTTTATTGTCTACTAGCAATACTATCATGTTTTCTTTAATTGAATTCTTTACAATCTTTTTTGAATTTTTTATTGTTGGGAGTTGTAGTAGTGCAGTGGCCATGCGAGGGTATGAAGACTTTTTTTTCTTTTTTTTTTTTAAATACATTTTTCTCTTCAGGCTTTCTTGACAATAATAGCTCATCTGCCCAATAACAAAAACCATAAAACCTACTTCTTCTAAACATTAAACAAATTCCCACCCCTATCTCCAAACGAAGTATCCCCTGAAGACTTCCCGAAAGAAAACCCACTAGAACCCTCCAGCCTTACACTAAAATGCACCCCACCTCCTGCTACCATTCCCTGTTTGATCTCCTCTCCACTAGCTTTGAAAAACTCATCGGTGGCATTATCCATTTCCTGCTCCATCATATGCTCCTCCTCCCTTAACTTCATTCTCCTCAAATACTCCTCCTTCTTCTCTCTCAACTCCTCCTCCATAGACAAACCCACCTTTCCCACCTCCCTAACCATACTCTTTACACTTCCTTCCACCACACTCAACCTATCATTCAAGCCCTTCAGCACAGCCAAAACCTTCTCTACCCTATCACTCTCCTTCTCCTCTTCCTCCCCCTTCTTCTTTCTCCACTTTTCTAAACCCTTCTTCAATCCATCCACTTTCTCCTTCACCCGCTCCATCACGCCCTTCTCACGCCACCACCCTACACTGCGGTTGCACCACCACAAAATGCCTAACCGAGTACCAATACCATCCATTCCCAAGGCCAGACCAGCATAACACACCAACCGGCTCCAAACCCATTATCTTTACCACCACCGTAGAAGCTAAGCCTCCACGTTCCCTCCTCTTTTTCAACTCTTCCTCCCCAACCAACCATCTCATTCCATCACAAAATCCCACCCCCGCCTCGCGCAATGCAACCTCTCCTCCACCAATCCCCTCTCCCCACCCCACACCACCTGTCTTAACTATGAACGGCATCCTATTCCCCTCAGAAAACTCAGGGTCAAAGGCCCTGCCCACACTTCTCTTCTTACTGCCATCCACCACCTGGGCGACCATCTCCTCTAAACTCCCACTAGTTCCCTTTTTAGAAGTCCCCCTTGGAGACCTCTCTTCCTCCAGTGAGGGCATCCTCCACGGGTTCAAACGGGTTTTCTCTTTCTCCTCTTCACTCTTTCAAACCCTATTGACACCTAAGCGAATATTCGCCTGTCTCAACTCCTCTTCTTCCCCCTGTAAACGTCCCCTTAAAAACTGGTTCTCTCAAACGAAAGTTTTCTGTCGTAGGTCCCTGGCGAATTCTAAGGTCATTGGTGAATCGCGAAGTCATCGTAATGTTCCTGGGATCAGTTGTGATTGGTCGTAAACCCAAATAGAGGTTTGTGGAACAAGGTGAAATTTCCAATGGTGAGGTTGTAATGGCAACAGTGCATGGGTATGAAGACTTTTTTCCCTTTTGTTTTTTTAAAGATATTTTGATTTTATACTGACTAGCTAGGTTTTTTTGGCAATAATAGCTCGTTTACACTAGCATTGTACCAGTCCTCCAGCACATGGCGAACACAACCTCTGGTATACTCAAGCTACCTCATAGGACACCAGTACTTTAAATCCATTCCTGCGGCCTCATACTCCCAAACAAAACAACAAACAAACCCCAAACCACTCAATCTCCACCTCCCACCAACCAAATCCTCCTTGCCTCTGCCTCACTTTCACTCAACAAACTATTATTCCCATCGCTTTCCACAAATACTGCTTTCTCCTTCCCCTTTCCCGAAGCCGATCTCCGCGCATTCACCTTCCTCTCCAACTTCTTCCCCAACACATTAGCCTTCCCCATATCCGCTTTCCTCTTTCCCCTTGCCCTAGCCATCAGACTTGCCGCTGCCTCACCCCACAACTTCCCTCTCTTTAATGCCTCCTCCTCCTCAGAAATAATCCCCATCCTCCTAACAAACCTCTCATCATCCTCCTTATCCACCCCCTCCTCGTCATCACAAGCCTTCAATGCCTCTGCATAAGCAATCCATTTTGCAGCCTTATTTCTCGCCTTCAACAATCTCCCAATTTCCTTCTTCATCTCCTGTACCGACTCCTCCATCGCCCCAAAACTCCTACCAAACCCCTCTTCCTTTATCCTCGGCGGGACCGCCACAAATCTTTTAACCGAATACCACCTACCCCCTACCCATATATCATGCTGACATAAATCATGCATACTCTCCTCCCCCAATACTCTCAGTAGAACCGTAGAAGATAAACTCCTATTGGTCTTACGACAATCGGGTTCTTCCTATCCTACCAACTACCGTGACTCCTCACCCACCACCACACCCATTCCCTGCAGTCACTCCAAAACTCCACCAATCCCATCCACCCACAACACACCACCCACTTTCACTATCATCGGCAACATTTTCTCCCGACCTTTCTCAGGGTCAAACTCTCCGCCCACCATCCTCTTCTTTCCCCCGGCTACCGCCTGCGAAACCAGGCACTCCAAACTAACCCTTCCCAACTCCTCCACACTCACCTCCTCTGGCATTGGCGTTTCCCTAGGGCTAGGCAAAACATTCCCCCTTTTCCTCTGCAAAACTTCCCTCTCCTTAATCAACTCCCCCTTTTCCTCCCTCTATTTTTTCTCCTATTTCTTCCACTTCTCCTCCTCTTTCTGAAAGCCAGCATCCAACTTCCCAAACCTCTCCTCCACCTTCCTCCTCTCCTCCACCAGCGCCTTCTCTACAGCTTCATCAATCATTTTCACCATCCTCTTCATACACCCCTCCCTGTACTCTCTCAACTTTCCCTCGTAACCCCTATCCATCACTCCACTCATTTACCTGATTCTCCCAAGGATTTTTGCATTCGTAGAGTGTAGGTTGCTGTTCTCCTTTCGCAGACTTTCAATCGTTTTCGCAGACTACATAATAAAATAAAGGCCAGTACAAAGTGAAAATTCGCGGTGTGATAGGTCGAAAGCCAAAATCATAGGTTTTGTGACAAGTCGTAATTTCAACCGCTAGGGTTGTAACGGGCACGGAGCTTGGGTACGAAGACTTCTTTTTCATTTTTTCTTTTTTGAAAAACATTTTGATTTGATACTGACTATCTGGGTTTTGTGGGCAATAATAGCTCATTTATACTAATATTGTACCAGGCCTCCAGCCGACAGCGAACCCAACCTCCAGCACTCCAAAGAAACCGATACTTTAAATCTGAACCGGCGGCCTCATACCCCCGAATAAAAGAAAAAACCAACACCCAACTCATGTCAGATACCCGTCGGGGTTCCAACCATACCATCCCATCCCCTAACAACCATTTCTCCACAGACCATTCGACCTACCATCCCACTCATTCCTCTCCCGATACACTACAAGTGTTAGGCATAAGGAAATCCGAGACAAGTGCACAGACCCACGGTAGGGTAACGGTGCACAGACCCTCGATTTACCGGAGCCAACACCTCCCTCTGGCCCCCTTACTGGGCCCACGCGTCATTAGCGAGATTTCGTGAGTTGCGTCCCATAACTAAAATGTCACAGCGATGAAGCCCGCTTCATAACACCATATACGTCGCCACCGTCTATCCGACCGCATGCTGTTCACGGGATATATAAGAGGGGACCTTTGGCGACATCTTGGAAGTGGAACGGAGGGAATCCATGGGAGGCGCATTAAGATAGTAGGCTTCAAGGTTAGGCTTCCTACACAATAGGCGGAAGGTGACGGGACGTTTTCAGCGAAATACTCAAGGAGTATATCCCAGTAGTGGAAGCTATTAGGAGTATACCGAATCCACCCATACCCTTCTGAGATCAGCTGTAGGTTGGTTGGTCCTAGCAATAGGACCCCTTTACGGAGGCCGGCAGACCAAGGGGAAGCATGCTCAGAATAGAAGACCTAGATAAGTCAGAGCCCCTTAAGACGTTGACATATTGGACTCGGACTTGGGATTGGCACTAGGTGGCCCGGCATGAACCTGATCACTTCATGACCGAAGAGACGACTGGAATGATAGTCAACAAGACTAAAGTCATATAAAAAGTCTATGCGGACATCTAAGTTGGAGGTGGCTGTTTAGTATAACAAATAGCGCAGTCATCGCAACAGAGGAATACTATTCCGAGTCCGCGCAAGGGTGTGATAAGTTTCAGGGTTAAACGGTGTTCGCACTTATAAGATTCTGGACGTTTGCGTATTAAAACCAGGGTGGTACTTCAGAGGCATAGTAGTTAGAAGTAGTCCGTGAACACTCAGACGCGGGATATAAATATCGAAGTGCCCCCCGCGCTTTAGAGACATCATCAAGCAACGGAGAAGAGATCTTATCAATATAATATTGTTTTACGCTTTAAATCTTTATTTTACCTATTATCGAGACGAGCCTTCCTCGACAGATTCTCCAATCAAAGATTTCGGGCCTACATTCCTCAGTTATATACTTGAGTTTGGCGTCCGCCTAACAATATATTGATAGTTCTCCAGTTACCAAGGCTCACTATATGAACTACAAGTTCACTTCAAGCTCAACCCTCACCTCAGACTTCGATTACATTTTAGAAGCACCTGACTGTCCTATCTATATTCATTCCTTCGAAGAAATATTTGAAACTGAGCTGTTCGAGATCAAAGAAGAATATACGCAATAACCCTCGTAGTTCACAATACCTTTCGGGATCCCACCAAGGGATCAATTCAATAGCATATATCGCATCTGGTGAGGTTCGGACTTTGAGTGGAACTCGACCGAGTCAGAAAACTTCTTCGACTGGAGCACCCAGTGCTCCCTGATCACGGCCGAAATGGAAAAGGAAAAAGCAGGCACAGTCATCCGGGGGCCAGACATCCCTTCAGCCAGGGCCTAACACATCTTTATATGTACTATAAGTACATTCTAAACCTCGAGAAAAAGGAGATTTAGGTTCTGAGTCCAGAATCTGACCAACTGAACCCTTTTATACCTACACCTCTAGAGTACCCCAGACATTGGATACCTTACATACGATTCCTTAAACGTTTTAAAGGATGTCAAGAGCTCTGGTACCAAGTACCAGAAATCACGCATCCAAGACTATTAGAGCAATTAGCCTACCTGGAAAGTATCACAATAGCTGAGATACCTCAAGAACCGAGAAAGAGAATAACGGCGGGAGAACCTATGGACACCCGTCCTGATACAACGGATAAAACCGATGATTCGGCGATATGGAGCCCACAACCATCAACACCTCATGTACCTATATTCCGGCGAGGCAATTTAGCCTCTCACCGGTCCTCGAGTGTCGCAAGCACTCATCGAATATCAAGGGCCTCCATGCCTAAACCAGGAGGTAACCCTGGGGATCCTAGTGATGCCGACGGAGATGGTGAGGAGGAAAGAGGAAGGAGGAGAGGAAGTTCAAGCCGAGGCAGGCGAGGACAAACACCTGAACAGTCTGGTATGGCAGAGATACTTGCCAACGCGATGGCGCTGAATATTAAGCGACCATCAGAGCCACCCCCATTCTTTGAAGACAAACCCGCACAAGATATATATGTGTGGATTTTGCAATGCACCGCCTATTTCTAAAGAAACCCGCAAATCTGAGATGACACCCGAGAACGTGTCATATATGCGCTCAGCCGTACAAGAGGAGACATAGTCCTTCCTTATACCATCTGGTACCGGAAGGCTATGGACGGACTTCAAGGGGAAACCCAGCAGCAAGAGCTGGCGACATGGACCCACTTTGAACATGATATGAGCAAGCGATTCGCCATGGCAGAAGCAGAAAGACTAGCCCTTCGAGCAATGAAACTAGTCACGTACGACGGCAGTATTGTACGCTATCTGACAGTCAAGCACAACCATAACATTCGCGCACGCATGACCGGGAAGTCCAGGAGATAGGAAGTCGAAGATAAACTTCCTGAACAAATTTTCCGCAGGTTGTTGGCCCTGCAATATATGACGGATTAAGAATGGGAAGAGGCACTAAGGCTATGTGGATGGTCAGAAGAAGGACTGCTAGCCAGAAAGAAAATTGGGCGAGACCAACCGTCCCAGCCTAAAATAGTCTAAGAGGTCAAAAGAGAAGACCGACGGGACTCTAAACCAAAGCGACAAAGGGATACTAAACCTTATGTCAAGGGAGGTGGAGCCCCACCTCGAAAATGGAAAAGGAATGATGAACTGGAGAAGCCCAGGAAAAGGTTGGGAGGTGCAACAAAGACCACCCATACAAACTTCGCCCAGGCCCATACTAGTATCCCGCAGAGTGTGATAGACACTCGGAGGGGAGAGGGAGATTGTCCAAGTTGTGGAAAGAAAAACTACACCTACCAGATGTGTTGGGGAGATGTCCATATATTGGCAGCAAAGGTCAGCTCAAGACTGATAAAAATGAGAATTCGAAGAGCAAGAGCGGCTATTGTAAAGCCTAAATTAGCTTCCACAGTCACAACTGTACAGAACCCAGCATGAGTCAATAAAATCTGGGAGCTGGCGGATGATGAGGAACAGACCTAGGTCAGTACATTGGCACCAACGGCGACGGCGTTTGGGTATTCAGTGTCCAGAAAGGAGCTGGAATCGAGATGGGAACCCCCGTTGGCTGGGATGTATTGGGTACCGACCACAACGGGGATCAGGTATTCCGTGTGCAACTATGGGAATCGAAACTCAAAATGATCAGGGCGGCGTGAAGCGAGTCTCTCCTTTCAGGATCAATACAAGTAGGCTCCAAGTGAAGGGACCCCACGAGGGACTTGAGAGCTCGAACACAAGAATCAATATATAGAGAGTCTCGACCAAAAGAGAGGATAGTTAACATGCCCACATGGCCCGGGAGCCAACAGTACGATGTTCCTCGAGTCACCTGGTGGTTGCCTGCTACCTGTGTGCAATCAAGTTACTATAACGAAGAAGTTGGGACATAGCAATGCAAGATCTACCTGATAACAAATACAGGACAGGAGGACAACCAATGCAGGCTGTTCCACCTACCACATGAGTCTGAGTCGTATTATACGTATATACTATTTTGCCTTCTGGCCAGAGTGTGGGATGGGGATGTACCGCTTTGGTGCGCAAGGCCCCTCTGAGGGAGCTGGACGGATAACCAAAACCCTAATGGAAAGGACTCGGTGAAAGCGGGAACCCCACACCAGGGGAGTAAAATGGCTAATAACCACCTGAAAATCTGCTATGAGCCTAGGTCTGGCGTGTCGGGAAAAGGCATCCAGCCTGAAAACTAGTCGTGCACAATTGCGTTTCAGTGCAATGCCGCTTAGTATGTAGACCCAGATTGTTAGAGCGAAAGAGTTACTAGTTTGTCTGAGGAGACCTCAATGGTCGAAACTACTCAGGCGTAGTAACAAACATCTTGTTACCTACACCCAACACCAAAAATGCCTAAACGAAAGAACTAAGAAAATCTTATCCATGCTAAGCCCGTTGAGTTAGATGCTCCAAAACCAAAATGATATAACTGTCCGGAGGGGATCACTTACCTCCATATACATGCTAAGCGATACAAAGTTAAAGTCTTGTTAGACTCAGGGTCCAATGTATTCCTTATCAATAAGGACCTAGTTGAAAACCTTCGCGTTCCTATAGTAGAACGCCACAATGCAGTTGATATCTTAGGCTTTGACGGATCGTCAGCTGCCTCAGGAGGGAAGTGTTACACTCTCCCTATTCAATTAGAAATAGGAAAAAACCGACACATCTCTGAAGTGTCGTGTGAAGTAGCTAAGGCAGGTCACTATGGAATGATAATTCCGTTTGGTTGGTGGCATCGTGAACACCCAGTGTCTCACATAGAAGATGCAGAAAATTGGACCTTCTCCGGAAAGGTTTGTGAAAACTGTGTAGTAGAGGATGAAGGAATAGCAGATATGTTCGAATACGATGAGTCCGTCACTTGGGACCGAAATGCATGCCGCATCGGAAGAATCAGAGCCAACGAGAACACAGTGGGACTCGAGGCATTACCGAAAGATTACCGGCATTACAAACATTTGTTCGAAGCCCAGATGGCAGACAAATTGGCCCCAAGACGGACATTCGATCACGAAATTAAGTTGATTCCAGGATCAACTCCCCCCTGGGGGCCGATATACCTGCTATCCGAAAAACAACTTAAGCTTCACGAGAATACTTAGAGACGATGATCAAACAAGGATAAATCACTCCGAGCCAATCGCCAGCAGGAGCACCCCTATTATTCGTACCTAAACCTGATGGCAGACTATGCCTAGTTGTGGATTACCGGAATCTAAATAAGATTACGATCCTGAACAAACATCCCCTTCCACTAATGTCCGAACTCAGAGATAGAGTAGCCAGTGCAAAGATCTTCACCAAGTTAGACCTTAAAGACGGTTACCACCTGATTAGGATAAAGGAAGGAGACAAATGGAAAACGGTGTTCCATACAAGATACGGATATTAGGAATATAAGGTTATGCCTTTTGGATTGGTCAACGCTCCAGCAACTTTGCAAGATATGATGAACCAAGTTCTCCAGAAACACCTTGACGTTGGAGTCGTATGTTACTTTGATGATATTCTCATCTATTTAAAAAATAAGAAGGAACATATTGAGGCTGTCAAAAGAGTTTTACAAAGTCTATCGGACTTTCAATTAGCGGTATCGCTAAAGGAATCGACTTTCTATGCCACGCAGGTAGAATTCCTCGGCTATATGGTGGCGGTCGATGGGGTGTCTATGAGCACCCGGAAAGTGGAATCCATAATGGTCTGGAATGCACCTAAATTAGTTAGCGAAGTACAAGTCTTTATGGGATTTGCTAACTTCTACTGACGATTTATAAAAAACTTCTCGGCTATTTGCAAACCAATAACCGAGACATTACAAGGAAATCCTAAGAATTTTAAATGGGAAATTGAACAAGACACTGCTTTCGAAGAACTGAAGCACCAATTCACCTCAGCCCCCATACTCCACCACCTTTTCTCAGAAAGAGAAATGGTGGTAGAAACGGACACTAGCGATTTTGCACTCGGCTGCGTCCTTTCTCAATTCTTTGAGAAAAGATTACATCCTGTAGCTTCCCATTCCAGAAAACTAAACTCGGCGGAGCGCAATTATGAGATTCATGATAAAGAACTCCTCGCGATCCTGGAAGCCTTTAAAGAATGGAGACACTACTTGATCGGAACGGAGAAACCGATCACAGTCTTTACCGACCATCAGAACCTACAATACTTCCTCACCTCAAAAGTCTGGAGTGGCCGTCAAATTCGGTGGGCTCATAAGTTGGTAGAATACAATTTTCGCATTGTATACCGACCAGGCATAAAGGGCGAAAAGCCTGATGCATTAAGTAAACAGCCGGAGTACCGTCCTGAGGAGGGAGCTATGCATCGCGAACAGAAAACTTTAAAAGAAGAAAGTTTCTTGGTATCGCTAGTAGCGAGGGTAGGCGATGAAGGAGAGGACTGGGATGGAGATAAGGATTTGGATCTGGAACCTCGAAAAGGTGGAAAGGAACCCGTGATTCAGGTCAAGAGATTGAGCAAAAAGGCATATTTGTCGACAAAAGGCTCAAGAATGGTGGCAGGGCATGACCTTTACACCATAGAAGACAACATTGTCCCTAAATATGGACAAGCATTAATAAGGACGGGTATAGCTGTGGGACTACCTGAAGGGACTTACGGAAGAGTTGCCCTGCATAGCGGATTAGCGGTCCAGAGCAGAATCTCCACCGGCGCAGGAGTAATCGATGCTGATTACACTAGCGAACTCAAAGTCGTACTTTTCAACCATAAGGATGTGGACTGCCAAATAAGAATGGGTGATTGCATCGCTCAACTAGTGGTAGAAATAGTCAACACCTCAAACATGATGGAAGTAGACGACTTAGAAGATACAGAACGAGGAACCTCAGGATTTGGAAGCACCGATATAGCGACAAGATCCTTGATCGTCAAGGAACAGGATCCTAGCATTAGCTACCTACAGGCATCAGCTAAAGACAACGAACATTGGTATGATATTTCAGAGGTACCTGAAAAAGTTCTAATGTCAATCGCCATTATCCTGCAAAAAGGTATGAAGCAGTTTAATCCTGAATTCCTAAGCGAGATACAGGCAGCTATCGGAGCAGATGCAGGTTGGAGGCAACGGAGGGAAGAACTCATTAGGTTACGAGACAAAGGAAAGGATTTTCCCAAAGACTGGTCCTTAACTGACGATCTACTATATTATAAGCAAAGACTATTTGTACCAAATAGTCAGGCGCTATATACTAAGATCGCAGAAGGATGTCACGATGCAAAGGTTGCAAGACATTTCGGACAAGAAAAAACGTTGGAAATAATCATGAGAGACTTCTACTGGAAAGGACTTGCGGCATGGGTCAACGACTATGTACGATCCTGCGATGAATGCCAACATAACAAATCGCCTAGACACGCTAAGTACGGATTACTGCGACCATTGCAAATACCATACGCAGCATGGGCATCTATCTCGGTGGACTTTATCACGCAACTACCAGAGTCACAGGGGTGTACTCAGATAATGGTAGTAGTCAATCGGTTCACAAAGATGGCACATTTCATCAGATTACAAACAATGGCTACGGCCAAGGATGTTGCAAACGCATTCCTGAGAGAAGTATGGCGGCTACATGGGCTGTCAACCGAAATCGTCTCGGACATGGACTCAAAGTTTGCAGGAGACTTTTGGGAATCCCTTTGCAAAGCGCTGGAAATTAAGCGAAGAATGTCAACGGCATACCACCCTCAGACTGACGGACAAACCGAACGTACCAACCAAGTGCTGGAAGGTTACCTTCGAAGTTTTGTCAATTACGATCAGGATGACTGGTATCAACTACTACTGCTAGCTGAACATGCCTATAACAACTCCGCAACCAACGCTCATGGGATGTCGCCATTCTATGCAAACTGCGGATTCCATCTACAGACAGAGTGGATGAAGGAGTGCGCAGCTCAAAACCCAAGAGCGACACTTTATGCGAACTGGATTAAGACGATACATGAACAAGCAAGAGGTCACTAGAAGCGACACCAGAAGGGATGTCGAAATATTATGACCCGAAAGCTCGACAACAGCCGGACGGCCAGATTGGGGACAAAGAAATGTTGAATGCAAAAAACATCCGCACCCGACAGAAATCAAAGAAGCTAAGTCCAAAGCTATATGGCCCCTTCCAAATCATGGAAAAATGCGGATCCTGAGCTTTCAAGCTCAACATATCAGATCGATGGAATATTCATCCCGTATTCCATGTCGCACTATTGGAACCCTACCGCGAGTGAGTTTATGACAATCGTCAACAACCCCCTAGAGAACCGGAGGATATTGATGGCGATCTGCAATAGGAGGTTGAAAAAATCGTAAGAAGCGAGATTTGTTCTTGCAGAAAACGAGTACGTGGCCGCTATCAAGAGAAGCAGGAACTGTGGTACTTCGTTAAATGGCAAGAGTGTTCGGAAGATGAGAACACATGGGAGCCTGCCACTGGTATGGAAAATGCGGAGGAAGTTGTGGAGAATTTTCATAATGAAAATCCGGACATGCCAGGAAGGGCAGAAGTAAGATTGTGAGGAAAAGGTTTTCCTACCGTGGCCAAGTAAACGCGGGAGGTTTTTCACCCTGACGACACTGAGTCTTAAAATGTATTTAGAAGAAATTATAAAATGGTTATAAAGGCATTCGAGGCGAAGCCTGGTAGGAGGGAGCTCATGTTAGGCATATGGAAATCCGAGACATGTGCACAGACCCATGGTAGGGTAACTGCGCACAGACCCTCGATTTACTGGAGTGCCAACACCCCCCTCTGGTCCCCTTATAGGGCCCGCACGTCATTAGCGAGATTTCGAGAGTTGCGTCCCATAACTAAAATATCACATCAATGAAGCCCACTTCATAACACCATATACATCGCCGCCGTCCGTCCTACTGCATGCTGTTCATGGGATATATGAGAGGGGACCTTTGGCGACATCTGGGAAGTGGAATGGAGGAGATCCGTCGGAGCCGCATTGAGATAGTAGGCTTCGAAGTTAGGCTTCCTAAACTACAGGCCGAAAGTGACAGGACCTTTTCGGCAAAATACTCCAAGAGGATATCCCCGTAGTGAAAGCTATGAGGGGTATACTGAATCCACCCATACCCTTCTGAGATCAGCTGTAGGTTGGTTGGTCCTAGTAATAGGACCCCTCTACGGAGGCTGGCAGACTAAGGGGAAGCATGCTCAGAATGGAAGACCTAGATAAGTCAGAGCCCCTTAAGGCGTTGACACCTCGGGCTTGGACTAGCGATTGGCACTAGGTGGCCCAGCATGAACCTGATCACTTCATGACCGAAGAGACTACTGGAACGATAGTCAACACAACTAAAGTAATATAAAAAGTCTATGCGGACATCTAAGTTGGAGGCCGCTGTTTAGTATTACAAATAGCGCAGTCATCTCGACAGAGGAATACTATTCCATGTCTGCGAAAAGGATGTAATAAGTTTCAGGGTCAATCAGTGTTCGCACTTATAAAGATTCTGGACGTTTGCGAACTAAAACCAGAGTGGTACTTCAGATGCATAGTAGTTAGAAGTAGTCCGCGAACACTCAGACACGGGATATAAATATCGAAGTGCCTCCCAATCTTTACAGACATTATCAAGCAACGGGGAAGAGATCTTATCAATATAATATTGTTTCACACTTTAAATCTTTACCTTATTCATTTTATCGAGACGTGCCTTCCTCAACAGATTCCCCGATCAAAGATTTTGGCCTACGTCCCTGGGTTAAATACTTCAGTTTGGCGTCCGCCTAACAACAAACTTCTTCTCCACCACCACCGCCACCTCCTCTTCCATCACCAGCAGTTCCACATCCATACCGCCAGCAAACTCCACCTTCTCCAATCTTCTTTCTTCCTCCACCACCCTTTCCAACCACCACTCGCAATCCACCTGATTGTGATTGTCACCACAAAACGGGCAGAAAGCCGCCGTAATCTTGCTCCAGGCTTTGAGCTCGGCTATCACTTCATGAAGCCTCTGAGAAAGTACCGAAACATGATGTCGTAGCTTAGAATTCTCTGACTCGAGAGCCAGAGACTTCTCCACAGTTTGTCGTAAGACCGTCACGGTCGCAAGTGAACTCTTGACTGAAGAACGAGATTTCTGAAATCCCATGGTGACAAACTAAACAGTAGGTCTAAGGGATGATGGAAATGTATAAAATATAGATGGAACAGATAAAACTATCCCTTAAAGATGTTTTTAAGTCTGTGTAAAACCTGCTCAGAAATAAAGACTTGCAGCTATCGCGAGGAAGGAATCAAGGACCCAGATTGGTCAAACCCGAAAATATGATAGATCACAAGAGGTGAAATTTCAATCGCTGGGGTTGTAGGTGACGTGGTTACGAAGACTTTCCGGACACGACTGTACTCGCCCAATAATCGCAACCGTCCGCCGAGTTCCTTTGTGTCACCAATACCTGCCCCTACGATCTTTATTCCCAACATGCACAACTGCCCCATTTGCTCCGCCTCGTCGCGCCGAACAGAGGATCCACCGCGAACAAGCGACGAAGATATGGTAAACAGGTGAACGGCCAACTACAAGCCCTGGACGAGCAAACGGCAAACCAAAGAACGCATGGGCGAACCTGCGAATGGGTGGGCACGTGGACAAACATGTGATGGTGAAGGAGAGGGAAGCAAAGACTGAGAGTAGGGTACAAATAATGAAAGGGCCAATGGACCACTAAAAGACAGCTAACTTTCCGGAGACAAAAAAACACTCACCGTACCGAGGTCACAGGCTATCATTCGGTGCCAACGAAACGCCCAGAATCCGATCAAATAGGGGATAAGAAATATTTTCAGTCCGTGTTCACACCTTCCAAAAGCACACACTTTCTCACTCAACTGGCCTGTTCTCTTGCTCCCTCCGAACTCTCTAACAAATAGAAAATACCAGGAGTATAAATAAGCGGTTCAACAAGAAATCCCCTACCCCTTCCACGGTCCTCCCCACACTCCCACCGTCTTCTCCGTTCCTCCACGCAAGCCCCCTACATCCCAAGCGTACTCCCAAGATAATATTAAAGACGAAGAAAGAAAACAGGTCGCTGCTTCATATTCATGGCAATGGTAGCACTCCCATGGCTGCACCACTCCTATGCCCATACCACCTCGGTAGCCGTGCCGCTCCTGTGCCCGTACCGCTCCAACACTCATCTTGGGGCATGCGATATGGTAAGCACAAACACCAAGAAAACGAACAGCGGACGGCTAGCCTGGCGGGCGATTGGCCAAGGGCAAGCGAGCGAACAGTGAATGGCTGATGGCAACTGGATAGGAAAACAATCTTATGGCAAACGGATATACCGGCGAACAAAGCTATGGGTGGGCTCAATGTTCCCAACGGGCCAGGTAGGCTTGGCCGAATGAAAGCCGCCTACCGGAATTCTTCAGGATCTAGCCTGGCCGGAACCTCTCGGCCTCGGAGTACCTGATCCGGGCCTGGCCCGGCTTGCCTCTAGGCTGTGTAGGCTTTGTACTACCTGTATTTTAGAGTTCAGTTAGCCAGATATTCTTTCCCTTTTGTCTTTGACCTCCGTTCAATGCGACCTTTGTTCTACCAAGATTTCATCTGTCCAGTAAATTCTCTCCATGCATTATTGCCCGGTCTGGTTGTAGCTCCTATGTCCAATGATTTATTTCTAGTGGAAAAGACAAGTTGAAAAACATGGCAAACTACCGGTAGTCATACACATTCTCATGAGTGCACCAAATCTGGACTTATCACCGGATCCCTGGGAGAAAGCAAGAAACAAAGAAAAACGAACGAATGAATGTATGAAATAAAATAAAATAAAAGAAACTAAATGCACAGCGCCCGGAAACTTCCCCCAAATCCGACACTATGGTTCCTATCACAACAGCCCCTCAATGCTCAGGTTTCAGCCTATAGGTGCCTACAAGGCCTGATAGGCTTCAGTAGGCTGATGGAATTCGGGCTATATCGGCCTAGGCTATTTTTCGGAGTGGCCTGCCTTGGCCCGGCCAACGGTCTATAGGCCCGCCTACCAGCAGCCTGGCCCGTTGGGAACACTGTGTGAACTACAAGTGGTGGGAACCAAGCAATAATGGTTCGATGCGAATGCGAGCATACTGAGCATGATCTGCACATGCCGAGCAAGTTGGGTATTGTTTGAGCATGCCGAGCGCGATTGGTGGTTTTCCATGATTTCCGACTACCACGAAAAGGCCAATTGAGCACGGACGGGTGCACAAACAGACAATCAACAAAGCCGTGATTAAAGAAACAAATGCGAGTAACGGTACAGACGGAATGCGAGCACCCCACGCACAGCACAAGCACGAAGAGCAACAGTACCGGCAGTTTCCAATAACTTCCAGTATGAGAACTATGATGATACGGACACCACAGTCGCCACTAGCAAAACCCATCCTCCCTCTGAAAGTAGCAGTTCTGCGAAGGGAAGGGTGGATGCTAAACATTTGCACAGAGAGCCTTTGCAAGAGCAGGCATATTCTTGAAGGGTGGGGAAACGGCATTCCCGTAGCAGGTGCCTCCGCGGGATACCGCATATCCCGGAGCTTATGCTACAAAGCTCATGACTTCGCAACAGTTCCAATTCCTCTCACCTGATACTATCGTGCCGAAAGAGGTTCTGAATAGACCACATCGGCGGCCCCCTTGTGTTTCCCGCTCACAGTACGGAACCTAGCAGGGTTACGAGGGACATTACAATACTATCTCTGCATTGCAAAAGGTGGTGGACAGGTAAGGTATGGGTCACTAGAAGTTTAAGTAGGAGTAGCATAATATATATTAATCTGAGGCCAAACAACAAACCCATTCTCAACTGCCACCCTTAGCCTTAGCCAATTTCCCCCTCAATATCGCCTTCTTCGAACGTTCAGTCACTATCTGACGTTGCAGTTCCAACCTTTTGTCATACTGCAACCTCAGATCCTCCTCGGCCTTGTGTTGCCTCCCCTCGGTGTAATCGGTATATTTAACCTTCTCTTCCCCACCCCTGATCTCAGCCCTCAGCGCCGCAGCCCGCTTCTCGCAGGACTTGTGGGTGTCATAGTCGGCGGCCAACCCCCGGTCACAGTACCAGTCGTATATCATCCGAAGAACGAAGCAGACCACGCAGCTCGTAATGGCTGCAATCCCCTCACCCCAATCCGCCCAAAAGTCGCTTCCACTTTCTAAGATGAGGTTAGTAAATGTGGTTCGTTTATGGGTACTAATTATGGGGCCAACCATTTGGGAGTGCGGGAATGGGCACAGAAGAGGAAATATTTGCATTCGGCATTGGAGGTAAAGGTAGTGTTCAGTACAGTGAACCCAAGCGTCCAGTTCGTCCATCTTCGGGCGCGAACGGGACGGACGGCAGTGCATGGGAGGATGCCCGGGACGGACGGGCGGGCCCTGCAGGTTTCTAAAGATGTAGGATGTGCCAGGTTTCTGCCAGTGACGGCAGGTGACGGCCGGGCCCTGTAGGTAATGGTCGGGCCCTGCGGGTGACGGTCGGGCCTTGTAGGTAATGGTCGGGCCCTGCGGGTGACGGCCGGGCCCTGTAGGTAATAGCCGGCCCCTGCAGATGACCGCCGGAAGATGCCAGTTATACCAAGACTCCAGAGCCCAGGCGTCAACCCCCAGGACGGCCGTCTTTACGAAATCCGGACGCCATGCCCTGCCGTCCTCACCCATCCTGCCCTGGACGCCCGGGACGGTTGGGAACACTGGTTCAGTAGTGAGTCGAGTTTTGCAAGATGGTTGGTGATTGGGGATTGCAAAGGAGTTTTTTTGATGAGCTGTAAGTTATGATAGGAAAGATAGTACAGTGTACTGGTGACGCAGGCTTTGTAACACAAACCTTAGACCGCCTTGAATCAATGTATTTGGAAAGATCAGCGTGTTTGCTGGCACCATGCAAGGCTTGTTTTTCTCTGACATAATCACTGGGTCTTGGCGAAAAAAATAGTCATCATTCTGGCAGGGATTCGGAGGACTGAAGATCACCACTGAATGGGCCTGGTTTTCAAGTACGGTACCGGTATCTTGTTCGATTCAACAGGACCACCTACAACTTTTCGTCATATAAATAACCTCACTAAACAAAAATCGTACACTAGATCACCATCGATAGACCAAAACCTACAATGCCCAGGCGCCTCAGGCAATAGATTGATTCCAACAACCTACAGTGATCCCAAGCGACCCGTCCGCGCAATGATCCGGTCTAAATGCTGAGCGGCCCCCAAAGCCCGGCGGTGCTCAGGCAACCCCCGAGCCGAGTCTCGGCGTAACCCAGGCCACGGCCACCAGGTGCCCCGGCAACACCGCCAAACACCCAGGCCAAAGCCGCCAGATGCCCTGGTAATCCGAAGATATCTATTGACGGCCTGCAGGCTCTCCATTTTTAATCACCCGGAATAAGATAATATGAGCAACATGCCCTTGGTGCTATAGATCTTGCTTAAGACAAATCTATGTCATCCACCGATGAACCACCACGATACCCAAATATACTGTCTGATTTCAAGACACTCTATACCATTCTTCACCCAACTCTCTAATCACCTCAGGAATATGTATTAACCCCGTGATTTTATAAAAAATTAATCCTGTTGAATAACAAATTATTTCTTAGTAATGAAACACAAGCGATCACTTGAAATATCAGCCTGCAGGTGACCCAGGTTGGGCCCGGCTTTGGTTTGGAAAAGCCTGGGTCAGTCCGGTCTTACTCAAGGCCAGACGGACTGGCCGCTTGGGATCACTGATACCCTATCCAAACAGGCACTATTTGAGTTGAGAGCCGACCGTGGAAAGTGCACTAGAGTAGTAGAAGTAAATATGGTATACCAGATTTCCTACAGTATACTTGTATCATTATTTCTATTATGATTTAAGTTTTTCGCAATTCTATCACTAGTGCCTGGTAGTAAAAGACTGATGATCGTATTCTCCATCCCAGGCAGTAAATCACGGTTTAGTGTCAAATGCCAGAAATGTATGATAGCGACAATTTATCTATGCAAATCACAGTCTTTAAACAAGCTATGTTCAGCAACTTCTATGAAATCCTCTGGTACATTCCAACAATATAGTGAAAATGGAGGGTGAGCTGCCTTGCCCAACGACATACAAGTTGTAGAAAACCACTGTAAATCCATGCAGTCAAAACTCCCATAAGAAAAGCACCACCTGATACACACGGCTTCAACTAATTTACAGGTACCACTGCAACCTCTTAAATAGTGGCGACCGTTTCCGCACAGGTTTCGTAACAACTGCTTTATCTTAAACAAGTTCCTGTAGGCGTCGCGAGGAGGGGTGCGTTGCCATGGCCGTTCAGTGTACAGTTAATTTTGTCAAGGGACAATATAATGCGAGATGTGGCTCTTCGGGTGGTGTGCGAAGAGGATGGCTTTCCAAGTGAGATTCACAAAAGGTAGATCAAAAATAGATAACTTCCCAACCTTGTAGTGTATTTCTATATGTCCTACCTAAGTCTGAGGTTCGCTAGTAGAACCTCCGGTCCTTTAAATACATATTTCTCCATAATGCATAATATGCGATCATGGTTTCTCACACTTGTTCCTGCTTGAACATGACTCCAGCTAACCAAGTATCAAGCGATACTTAAAGCATAACATAGAACAAACGAAGTCCTTCCCGCGTACCGTCTCCGGTTAAAAATTAGGCCTCCATATTCGGCTTGCGTGTTTGTTGTCATAGGAGTTTCTATAGGCGCATGTTGCATATGCCGGTGCCTGCAGACCTGGTCGTGTTCACAAACGTCTTTCAATTACGGCTCCTTAAATCATCGCTATTAATCTTGTGCCTTCTTAGGTTTATGGGTGATAATATGACTTCGAGTTGCCAATACCCGATCTCCGATCATGATTTCAAAATCAAATTGCAGCAGCCAGACACCCTGTAATGAAGAGAATCTGATGAATGAGCGCAAAATACATATATATAATCCTATCCCCCTCCCCTCCCTACCCCGCTAGTAGCTTTAGATCTCCATCGCCCACTAGAGCACTCGAGATTCTGTCCTGAACGTTCTCCGCGCGCTTCACCATATTATCGCCATAACCTCCTCCTTCTCCTTCATCTCCTCCGCTATTGCTTCTATTGCTTCTACTGCCACTCTTGCGCCACCAACACGACCTTCTCCACCGCCCCCAACCCCTCGCAGAAAAGCAAAAAGCCCCAAACATGAAGTGGCCTAAGAACATGGGAAGCTTCGACAGCGAGGATCGCGTCAAATTACTAAGTATCATAGACTCCTTAAGAGAGTTGGGGATCAGCGATGACATTCCGCTACCACAGGTACTACCCCCTCCCCCCCTCCAACCAACCCAACATATGTTAATTTAGGTATGAATAAAAAACCAACAGCTAGTAGTAGTCGGTGACCAATCCTCGGGCAAGTCCTCCCTACTTGAAGGCTTAACCGGGCTTTCGTTTCCTATAGCAAGCGACCTATGCACGCGCTTCGCAACGCAGATAGTCCTGCGCCGAGCAACCTCGGAGCAATCCCGCGTCCAAGTCTCCATCATCCCAGGCCCCGATGGTCAGGGTAGCGAGTCGCAGCACGCCTGCCTCGCCGCCTTCAGGCACACGGCCGACAACAGTGATTTCGGTGCCGAGCAGTTCTCCATGCTCCTCAGCGACGCGGCGGAGTGCATGGGGTTGCCGAAACCTGGCACTGAGGATATCGATGATCTTGAGAAGAGGTTCTCGAACCACGTACTTAAAGTGGAGTTGTCCGGGCCGGATCATCCCCACCTTAGTGTTGTGGATGTTCCGGGTTTGTTCCATAATCCGACCAGGTACCAGACCCGGGAGGATTCGGTGATTATCAGGGATTTGATTGAGAGCTATATTACAGATCGGAGAACGATTATTATGTGAGCTCATCCATTATGTTTAGTTGCTAAGGGGAGAGTAAGTATTGACGAAGGTGTTAGGGCGGTCATGGACGGACGAAATAACCTTGCCAATCAAGAGGTATTCAGAATGGCCAGGGCGGCGGATCCAACCGGTTCCAGAACCGTCGGAGTAGTGACAAAATGCGACGCTCTCCAACCCGGTGAAGAAGCTGACGTAAGTTCCCCCCTCCCCCCACCGCCATGAGTCCTCCCACCATCTAATCTGATCAACCGGCAGATCCTGCGGATCCTCCAAAACAAAGTTGAAAACCTAAGACACGGCTGGTTCGCAGTCAAGAACCGCTCAGCAAAGGACATCAGAAACAATATAACCATAGAAGAGCGCCACCTGAATGAAGAAAATTTCTTCAAAACCAGTCCTTGGTGCGAACTCGAGCGAAACCGGGTCGGGATCAAACCATTGAAATCTTTCCTAGGCAAACTCCTGTACGAGCACATCCGCGAGGAATTCCCGACCTTAGTAGAAGATATCGCAGCAAAGCTTCAGGATAGCAAAGTCCAGCTTGCAGAGTTTGGGCCCGCGCGGCAGACACCGATCGAACAGCGGGTTTACCTGACGAAGATTGTATATCAGTATGAGGCAGCGGTGGACCGCGCGCTGGCGGGCACGTACGACCACGGCTTGTCCAGCGACGATCCGTTGAAACTCCGAATGCACATATTCAACGCCAATGAGCGGTTCGCAAAAACGCTGAAAGAGGAGGGGTACCTCATGCCCTTCCGCGCGGTCAATGACCAGCTCGACGAGGAGTTTAGTCACAGTAGGGCCGGGGACACAGAGCCGGAGCAGATATACACCTGGATCCGGAGCTGGTACCGGGAATCCCGCGGCACGTGCCTCCCTGGAACGGTGAACCCGGAAGTTGTCAAGTCGCTCTTCCGCCAGCAGTGCGCCGCCTGGAGGACCATCTCCATATCGCACCTTGCCACCACGGCGAAGATCGTTAGGGAATTTATCACCGCACTATACGAGTTGAAGATCGCGGACGAAACTATCCTACCCAGGATCCTTGCGAAAGTGAGCCCAATGATTTCATCCTCTATCTCGGCTGCTGAGTCGCAACTCGAGACAATATTGGCGGATGAGTTGACTTCGACTTTGCAAACCATAAACTCCACCTTCTCAACAACGCTCCAGAATACCCGCCTACATCGATTAGAAGCACGCCTGCGCAGTCATGGCGTTAACGATAATCACCACTGCCAATATGGCGGTAGTCACCACTCCCTAAATCCTCTTACCCTGGCCGGGTACGCGAATCTGAGTATTGAGGATCAGACAGTTTACGAGATCCATGATATCCTCAAGTGCTACTACTCTATTGCAATTATGAGATTTGCGGATAATGTTGCCAACCAGGTTGTTGAGAGGCACCTACTTGGTCGGGAGGGGCCAGTTAAATCCTTTTGTAGTGAGCAGGTTAGCGCGCTTGGAGAGGGGGAATTAGCGGCACTCGTGGCGGATGATTACCCAACTAGTGTACGCAGGACGGAAGTCAAGTATAGGATTCAGAGGTTGGAGAAGGCGTTGGAGATTGCGAGGAAGGCTAATATGTAGATGGAGGGGGAGATAGAGATAGATTAACAAGGATAGTTCGGTGGTTTTTGGTTATCTAAGTTAGCTTAGAGTTCTCCTTAGTATGGGCTGGGTTAGCAATTTATCGCAAGTGATGTGGGAAATAGTAGTTTTGCAAATATACCGGTAACTTATGGCAACTAACATACAGTATAACTTAAGATGTAGGTTAGCGACGAACAGTACCAGGATACCGGTAGACAATACATCCTACTCTCAGAATTGTATTTACCCCCGTCTCCTTTTTGCTTCAACCATCTCTGGCTACGTGGTATATCACCGGGTCACTTTCATGCCAACTTACTATCCGGTTTATTAGGGGGGTCACAATTCCGAGCAACCATGGGGGATAAAGCCTAGTCAACACACCATCCAACCAAGGGAAGGGCGTAGAGATCTCCCACACCCGTAATCATTCCAGCCGCTTCGTGACCCATACCGGTACTGGATCCCTTTTCTTGCGTCCCGCTTCTCCCTCCACCCCCACTTTCCTACCGTACGCCTTCCGGCTCCCCACTCACTCCTCCCTGTCTCCAACCCGGCCCCCTTCCCCGCCCCTTCATGCCATGGCTGTCAATTCACCTCTCACTGCCCGGTTCACCACCACCCTAACCCGTCTTCGCTAACCATGAAGCAAATCATGTGTAAATGCATTCTTCTCTCCCCCTAATCCTAATATACCCTCCCTTGCAATCACATCTACTACCCGAATGCCTACCCACTCTAACCTTCGGTTACCACGTACGAAAAGAAAATACAATTCAGATATACTAAAACACAAATCACATCATTCACCGTCTATAACCCTTTCTAGTCCACCTGTTGAAAAAAGGAGTAGAAGAAAAAAAAGAAGAAAAAAAACTAGGCTTCATCATTCATTAAGACTCGTCATCAGTGTCAGCCGGCTTTGGTGTTCTATGTAAAAAGAGAATATTAATATTAGCCCGCAGAACCGCTTGATAGATGAATGAATGCATGTACTCACCCCTTCGGACTATTCAACCACTCCAGGTACCTCAACCTCCGCCTGACCTCTCGCTCCTTCAACTGAGCACGGGTATACTTCTTTTTCTTTCCCTTCTTGATGCTTTTGAACTCCATGCCCTCGCCATTGTTATCCTCGGCGTCGGTATTAGCGGCCGAGCTAACAGCAGAGCTTGCAAGACTGACCGCGGAGCTGCCAGGGCGAGAGTTGAGATCCAAAGGAAGTGATAGGTTCATATTGCTGCCACTACTAGTCTTCCTTACCATCCGTCCAGCTTCAATATGCCATTCCTCGTTCGAGAGTTGGGACACGAATTGCGCGTCATGGGAGATCAAGCAGACACCTCCACGGAACTCCTTAATTGCCGTAGCCAACGCACCTAGGGACTCCCGGTCAAGATAATTCGTCGGTTCGTCGAGGATTAGAAGATGTGGTTTAGGCCACATGGCTGCCGCGATAACAACTTTGACTTTCTGACCGCCAGAAAGGCCCCCGATCTCGTTGTTCATTGCGATCTCCTTGTCCAATCCGATGTCCTCAAAGTGCTTCTCAATAGATGCCACATCCAAGTCACGATACCCAAGACCCTCTCGCGCGCTCTCGGCATCGTCGAAATCCTGGACCAGTTTCGAGAATCCATGTTCCACCAGTGTTTCACGGCTGATCATCGTGTTGAACTTTGGCATGAGGTTGGCCCATTTAGTCTCGTATTGGAAACTCTTCTTCCACTTTTGGCGACCGACGAGAGCCTCGATACGTCGTGGCCCGCGGCCATCGCCGAGGTCGATCGGTGTCTCCAGCTGTCTCCTATCGGCTTCCGAGAGTAAACGGGTGTCTTTCATGGCAACTTCTTTGTCAGTTCCTGAAGAGTAACGCCATTGGAGGTACTGCGATGGTGTCTTCTCGAGGTTCATTTGCACGTGATGGAGAGACTGCTGTGCCATGTAACCAACTCGGAGATTGGGGTGTTTCTCAACCCTTCCCTCCTGTGGAACCATTTCACCCGTAAGCAGTTTGACTAACGTCGATTTCCCGGCACCGTTACCGCCAATAATCGCAACACGAGACGAGAGGGATAATGAAGCACAGACATTGTAGAGGGATGGCTTGGTAGCAGTGGGGTATGTATAGGTAACATTCGTCATTTTAATGATGCTGCGAGTGGCTGACTTGACGCCAGTGAGGAGACCAGGAGACGGGAATTTGAACGACACGCCGGAAGTGTCAAGAGAGTAATACGCCTTACCCTCCGGCCGCTTCCGGACAAATCTAATGCATATTAGCTTCCGTTTAGGCCAAGATTCGGAGAGACACACTCAGAAAGATTGCCCTTATAATAGACAAGCTTCTTGTTCTCATAATGAATAATATCAGTGCAAACCTCGTCCAAAAACTTTGAATCGTGAGAGACGATCAAACTGGTGATTTCCGTGTGCAACTTGAGATAATCCTGCAACCACTGGACATTGCTCATATCCAAATGATTGGTAGGCTCATCCAACAGCAATACCTGAGCCCGCTTCAGCATAGCCTCTGCGAGACCTAATTTCATCTTCCAGCCCCCCGAAAGCTGACCAATGTTCATTTCTGCACGCTCGCCCTCGAAACCGACGCTCTTCAAAGTCTCAACAATTTCCTCTTCGCTAATATTCCCGTCGCCGTTTTCCTCGAGCGCAAGGCGGATGTATCCGACGATACTCATATCACGCTCATCGCGTTCTTTGTGCTCGACGAAACAAGTCCTCAGCTCGTCTTTACTGGGGAATCCTTCAAGCTTTCCCTGAGAAATAGAACGCATGAGTGTAGATTTCCCTGCGCCATTCCTCCCACAAAGCCCGTATCGGTGGCCTTCGTAAAGCTTCAAATTCGTATGGGTCAGAAGCATCATCCCACCATAGGCGAGTGAGAATTCCGCATTGACGATTTCGACCTCATGTTTGTGCTCATCATCGACTTCCCCGATCCCACTGCCGAATCGGTTGAGTGTCTCGTCTCTCGCCCATCGTTCAATATCAGCCGCAACCCTCTTGGCATCGTCTTGTGCCATGAAATGCTCCAGGTAAGCTGTGGTGCATCCTGGAATCCGCTTGAACTCGCGAGCCACAATACATTCACGAGCCATCTCCACGATATATCGCCTTACTCCATCCTGTTCCCAAAGCTTCTTCCCGCCGGCCCCGATGATGGTCCTCGCAATCAATTCTTTTTCAACCTCGTCAACGGATATCCGCTCGGGAACGTCAGTCCCAGTGCCGACTTTCATAGCCTTGACCATTGTGGCGTTCGCATCTTTGGCTAATGAGCGAACGACCGGAAGTGCAGCGGTGTCCTCGATTTTCTTCACACCCGGCTGAAGGCGGGGAAGGAACTCCCTAGCTTCTACAGGATCGTGAACTAACTTTGTCAGATTTTCAACGACGACAACTGTTTGACGAAGGACATCCTGGGAAGTCTGTGGCGATGATAGCGACCGCTCGAGAAGAGGGGTAAGAAGAGACAGGACTGGTGAGGTGACTACAGCGATGAAAGTAGTTTGACTAGATGACAAGTTAGTCATGGTCAGATGTTGACTGACGGATCGCATACCTGAGATCGTGAATAGCCTTCTGCAAGGTCTCCTTCGATGGGTCACTCATGGTTTTGATCAAAGTCGGAATGTGTCTCGCGACATCATCGTTACTTAGTAATTTGGCCAAGTTGGTCATAGCCTTTACCGCGGCTCTCGAAACCTCGTTCTTAAGATCATGCATGCCACCTTCCACCACAGGAATCAGGGCCTCCAATTCCCGGCCCATGACTTCTTTAAGAAATCCGTCCCTTGTAACAGCCTTTTCCGCAACTTTTCCAATCAATTGTAGTGCTGCCACTCTGCCCTGCCACTTGGAGCCAGAAGCCTTGAGATATGCCATGAGCACCCGAACAAGACCGACAACCAAAGCCTCCTCCTTCAAAAGCGCCAAGATGGCATCGATAGCATACTGTGAGGCCTCGCGAACAACAGAACCTTTATCGGCTAACCCATCCAAAACAATGGGTAATGTCTCCTTCAACAACAAGACCTCCGTTACCGGGGATTTGGGGATAAAGCTTTCGTACAGCGCTCCGTAGACGATCATAGCCGACTCACGTCGTGTACCCGACTTCTTATCCGAGGCAGCCTTAGCTAACGGGGGAAACAGAGTGGGGAACGAGTGGTGAGCTGTGGCGGGATCCGACAGGATGGCGCTACATAAGGCCAGAGCGGCATCAAGGGAGCCTTGGGATGAATCAGCAGAAAAGACAGCCGAGAGGTAGTCGGAAATAGCAGTATCCGTGAGCGACATTCCTAAAGGTTGACTGGTCGAGGATCGAGAAGTGGATGTGGGACTCGTGGCGTCCAAAACTCCCGGCATGGAAAGCAATTCGTGTGATGGCGGTATCAAGAACAAGGGGCCTCTGGTTATCGGTGAAGCAAAAGCACGAGGCAAATATGAGGCGAGTCGAAGGGTGTTAGAAGAAGAAAAGAGAAAAGAGAAAAGGTGGAGAAAAGAAAATCTAATCTAAAGCACCGTAAAAGTCTATGAACCGAGAAGAGAACTTTTTGAAACAAAGAACTGAGTGGAGATGTGGAAAGAAGGAAAAACTGACTCCGCGAAGGAGGGAGTTGGGAGAGGCCGTCGAACAACCGGAGAGGCACAGAGGTGGAAGGGAGAAACGAGAAGGTGGTGAGATTCTGACATCTGAGCCAGAGCTGAAGAGGAGCGACTCTCTTATCTTTTCTTCTTCTTTTTTTTTTTTTTTTTCCTTTTTTGTGCTCTTCCCCTGTTGTGTCCTCCCGGGGCTAGCGCCACGGATCAGCCCTCCCCCTGCAGAAAATGAGGACAACGAGACGGAGGTGAACCCTGATAACCAAGCCCTCAAGAGCATATCTTGGTTAAATGATGCTTAGGGCTCAGGGTTTTTTCACAAGTAGGGTACAAGTATCATACCGTAAGCAAGATTCAATTAGTCTATGTTGCTGGAGGTTGTCACCCCCACATCAAGAGCCCATTCATTAAACCCCAGACAAATGTCGAACTTCTTAAACTCGGCCCCTTCAAGAGCTGACACAGCGGCCAATTCTCAAGAATTTTGAAGCCGCTACTGTTGAGATTATGGTCAAGGACATGTAGGCACCGATCGTGGAGAGGAAGGAACTTGCTTGTTATATTTTCCAGCTACACCGCCGCTTCTACCTAAGGTGAAATACATGTGTGAGCCAAGCCGCTGCTTGTCACGTCTTCCCAACTTGCAACCCTAACGACTTATGAGGTTAACCCCAGTACTACATATACTCCCACGTCAACAGGACAAGGGTTGCAATCGTAGCCTAATGGAGGCGCAAAAGTATCGTGGAAGTGGGCATTTAGGGTCCTCAACTCCATGTCAGATTTCATGGTTTTTGCACCCTGGTGGGGTGGATAAAAAAAAAACCAGGCCGCCAAGCCCCACCACTAACTCATTCCAACACCGCCTAGGGCTCTTCGCGCCAACACCCGAAGCCGCCCACCGAACTGATTTTTTTAATATCCGGACACCTTGGCGCCAAGCCTCATACAAATCAGCGCCAAGGTGTCCGGATACTTTTGAAATCGGTTAGTGCTCGAGCACGGTATCATAGGATCGATGGTAATATCATACGCTAGTTGCCTTGTATGATGATACTCGTACGAGTACAAGCATGAGTGCCGTACACGTACGGTAGAGATCTTTTTATGGCCCGGACTACTCCCACTTGTACTAGGGGTTGGAAAAAAGTCTGTCGAACTCTTAGCGCCAAATCACATAGTACAGTCGCACCTCGCTATCCCGGATCCCGCTGAACCGGATACCGCGCTGAACCGGATGAAATCTGTGGCAGCTCTGGACTGCCATACAATCCACCCCGTTGAACCGGAAAGAGGCAGGATTCGGATTCGGATGAAATTTAAGGAATGGTTACCCCTGCTCCCCATAGAAAGTTGATTTGCTGAACCGGATCCATGATAACTGGTCAATAATCTAAGCCAAAAGAGGAATGAAGGCGGGGTCTGAGAGATAGCTGGGGTTATGGTGGAGGGGGGAAAGGAAGGATAAGTCTCGTGGAGAATATGGGAATTCCAACTTATATAAGTAGACTCTATTTGCTAGAAAATTCATTTTCTCAATAGGAAGTTATTTGCTCTGTCCACGCAAGTTTGATAATACCCACGATGAAGTCAACAAAGAAGACCGGATTGACAGCCTTGCAAAAGTACGAGCTGTGCTGCCTCCGAGCACAACATCCTCAAATGAAGTTGGCAGACTTTGCCCTTCTTGATGAGTGCCCACGACGTCCAGATGGTCAACCTTTTGCAAATTCCAGCCTGTCGGATCATCTTAAAGGATGGAGGGAGAAAATTAAGAAGGAACCTCCAGCTGGTAAACTGATTTCTATAGTAGATTTATGTCATATAATTGTAATACTAATTCAAGTAAAAATTAATATTAGGATAGACAGGAAATAAACAGAAAGAGAGAGCGAGTAGTTATCCTTTTTTGGAGCACTTTCTTACTCTTTGGATCGATGCAGCCGAGTATGCCAAAGTTCAAGTTACGGACGATATAATTAGGGCCCAAGCGAAGATTATTCAGGAAGAGCTGGAAAGAGTGAATATTGATGAACCATATGATGGCTTCGAGATGTCGAATGGTTGGCTTCAGCGATTCAAAAATCGACACAATATTGGTCGATTACGGACACATGGGCACTCTGGTGATGTCGATCAATCAGCTCTACCAGCACAGCGCAAGCATCTCCAACAACAGCTGGCATCATTTTCACCCGAGGACCGCTACAATTGCGATGAAAGTGGACTTGTATTTAACAAGCAGCCACAGTCCTCGAATGTCCGGTTAGAGAAAGGTAAACAATTAAGAGGTGGAAAGGATGATAAGGTTAGAATTACAACATTTCATATAATTAATGAAACAGGAACCGATAAGCGAAAGATTTGGGTCATTGGTCGGGCAGAGAGACCAATACCATTTCACCACAATCGCATCAATCCAGCCAACTTACCGGTCATCTATCGCTACAACAAAAAAGCATGGCTGTTGACTGGACTCTGGTATGAATTTCTACGAGGATTGAACGATGAAATGCGAATCGCTCGGCGGCATATAGCACTCGTTACAGATAACTGCCCCACTCATCCACCGCCGACTTCACCACCAATTGAGTACAAAGGACCTCCGCCTCCAACCCTTAGCCATATTACTTTAGTTTACCTACCACCTAATACCACTGCCTTTTTGCAGCCATTGGATGCTGGAATTATAGCCTCTTTCAAAGCAGCCTATCGAAGACGTTATGCTCAATTCATGGTTGAGCATTTCAATTCCTATGGAAAGGCACCATTGAAGATTGATATTTTACAGGCAATCTACCTTATCGCTGATTCTTGGGATGCTGTCACGCAAGACACAGTCATTCACTGTTGGAAAAAAGCAGCGATCACCGAGCTCTCTGAAGAAAGCAATCGGCTTACCGGTCAAATTAATTGCAATACTCCATCCCCGGCCGACGACTTTATTAGCCTTGAACAGCACGAATGCCAACAAGCCCTAAGTTCATTAAGAGAGCAAGGACTCGGAGTGGATCAGATTGAGTACTTCGAGAATTTCCTTAATGATGATGAGGAATTTGATTTACCTATAGATAACCATGTTCCCGACGTCCGTACTATTGTCCAAAGCGGCCTTGCTGAAGGTATTTTACAACGCTCACGGGAGAATTTGGATCAGAGTGAACCGGAAAGTGACAGCGACGATATTTCTACACTCCCGATAATTGGAACTGAGACAGCTGCGCATTACAGCTTTGAGCTTCAACGCTTTCTCCAAACTCTTCCGGTTACTCGTCTGCCCCTCCTCGGCCATAATAGCCTCTCCGTAGAAGAACTGATATTATCTACCAAGAAGCTTAATTCCGCACTTCTCCGGTATTATTCCCTTCTCTATTTCACATCTCTTCTGATGTAACTTCTAACAAATTACAGTTACCGGAATACTCAGCAAACACAGCAGACAACCATTCACCAGTTCTTTCGTCCTGCCATTCCATCTTCCCAGCAACCCCGCTCTCGTTATGTTAGATACCCAGATCTTGGACCTGCGGAACAAGCAAAAGTGCCTACAGTAATGGGAGGAGAGGAGGAACCAATTTGCTATATTGGTACAAGCGATGAGGAAGAGTAGGATGAAGAACATGCTACCTGTGTGCCTATGGTGTGGAAGACAAGTGGACTCGGAGTCAATTCTGCATATGAAAATTTATTGAAATAAGCCTGAGCTTTCTCAAGAGAATGGGAATAAATGATCTTTATTTTCTCACCGAAATTTCTATCTTATTCATGATACCCCGTTGTTCCGGACACCCCGTTGTCCCGGATGAAATCCGTGAAATTTGGCCATCCGGGATAGCGAGGTGCGACTGTAAACGCTGCCAAGAGTTCGACAGACTTACCCACAACCCCCGGTACGATTGCAGAAAGCAGTTACCATAGCTTGGTGTAGGGATAATTGAATTCGAAGCAGAAAGGCACGCAACTGAGAACAGCTCGCCTACCACAGTACAACCCAAACCCCCCTCTGAATATGTTAGGCCAATAGTTTGATATTCGTCATTATAATTACCAGAGTCCCCTATCCTTAGTCTGCCCTCATGTGCCCGAGTAGTTTTCCAACTACCCGTACAAATTCCCCCCGCAGGACCTGAAAGGAGCACGGTACGGTACCGGTACCCGAGCTCTGTACTGTTCCGTACTCGTACAGTACTGTATACACCGATATTACTCCTGGCATACATTACTCTCTCACATACGATGTGCACAATGGAGCCGATTCTCGCTATAAATGGATATCCTTCACGGGATAAAGATTCTGAGATCACTCGTCGATAGTACGTATTCCAGGAGTACCGGTATCGTCAATTTTGGGGGAATTATATCCTCGGTCATAGCGGGGAGTTAATGCGATTCTTATCGAGGTTGATATTGTCGCCCCTCCCAGCACCTCCCACCATACCCCGCTCATGTTTTCGGGCACCGTACCTCTTGCCGGTATCATAAAGAGTATCGTACTTACAGTCCAGGGGACGAAAATGGCCTAGGAATCACGGTAGGCGAGTGATAAGGTTTGTCTATCCATCTGAGTTGCTGTCTCTCTACCTACCACACTGGAAGACTACCGTAATGTACTCTACAGTATAAGGGAATCCCCCTCCCCAACGCAATTTCCCATATCTCACTTCCCCTGTTTTCGCCACGAACTCTATCCCCCTCGGCCAAAGAAAATTGAAAAAGCCAAAAGACGGACAAACTAACAACCTTTTAGAAAACGATGATAGAACGCCAGCAAGAACAAGAATAGGAGGGGCAAACGACTTTGCAATGGTGAAACGCAGGCGATACTCATACAGTCCATGGAATATCCAGCACTTTGTCAACTTATCTCGCAAATCCCTAGCGACGCCCCCCACACGCGTTGCTGTCGTTGCCTATGCAGCTCAATGGGAATGTCGACCTGCCTTGAAAACCATCTGGTGACTCGGTATTTGAACAACAGCTGCTTCAACTTCCTATACTCCTTGCGCTCCTCGCGTGTGAGCCCTTCTTCTTTTTTCTTGCCCCTCAGCTCTTTTCCTCTACCCTTTGCTCTCTCGTACCCGTCATCCATGCCTTGCATAGCCAGATCTTGCTCCGTTGGAGCTTCCTCCTCCGTGGGAGCTACCCCCTGCGCCAAAGGTTCCTCTAGACTCCAAGGTTCTTCCTGCCCCCAAGCCTCGCCCAGCAATAGCGACATGCCGCCTTGCGGCGACGCCAGCTCTTGCTGGAATGCTACCCTTCGCGGCGGATCTCGATCCCGATCGCTCTCGGCCCCGAATTCTCCCCCGTGCTTGTTCTGCTTTGGACTACTTTCCTTCCCCTGCTCCGTGTTACCCCCCGAATCCCCTTCTGTGACTCCTTCCCCATACAGCGATGACATATGCCCACCATCACCTCCAAAAGACACAACCGGGCAGCGAGCATATTCTACGGCTTGCGTAGAACCACCGCCACTTGTGTGGGTTTTTGCCCCAGAAAGTAAATTACTCAAACCGGGTGCGTGTGAAAAAAGTTCAAGGAACCGCATACGCCAGTGGTCCAGTTGCTCTCGGATGGTTTTCGTGTTGCTAGAGGACATTCTACTATATTCAATTCTTAATCTTGCCAATGACTTGAGAGAAGGGAATGCCTGGATAGCAACATCTCTGATGGGGGCCCCTCCAGTAATGAAGTCTTGAGAACGGACTTCACCCCTCCCATCTTCAGTGGCCGTACAGTTGAGCTGCGGCATTCCATTCCGGGATTTCAGGCGCCCTTCACCAGTTTCCCCATCAAGTGGTGTGCGAACTGCAGCTGGAGTCCTGCTCACGCTTGTGGGACCCTCAATTACTTCAGAGGGCTGCAAAATCGGTTTATAGGCGGACGCAGTTGCTGCATCCATTGTATTAACTTGACGCCTATCCTTAGTAAACGGTAGTGAAAGGAATGTCTCTCGTTCATGCGCCAAGCAAGACCCTGCCTCGGATACTGAATGCACAGACACTGGAGTCGATGTGGCCTCTGATATAGATTTTCTTGTAAAACGATCCTGTTTGAGAAGATTGATGAATTCTCCTTTTGTCTTATTAATATTCCGAACCTCTGGAGTCAAACTTTCAGAGTGGCCGATACGCCACGTTTCAACCACCTCCGGAAAGGTCTTGGTAATTCCTCCTAGCTCTGATATTCCCCCGATTGTGGAAGAATCAGTATCATCGATCATGATTGGATCCAAACAATCTATACCTCCAAGGAAACCTTTCCATTCCACATCCTTTCCTGTGATCTTGTAATTGTCTGTTGGAACCCGTTGTGGGTCATGATCTCGTTCCGGATCAATTACGTGCCCCCCGTCAAGTTGTCTAAAGCCTGGAGAGTGGTCAATGTGAATCACTGGTGGGGATGGCGCATCCTTCGACCCCACTTCCTCCAAGCGAGAAATATCGTTTCTGCCAGCATCCTCTATAACTCCAAGCGCCGCTTCCCGCTCAAGATTGTCACCTATCCGCGTTTCTGCTTCATCTGCATCTCGCCAAGCTTTCTTCCAGCGTTCGACAACCTCAATCGCAGCCGCCCATCCTCTTCCTCTCTCTTGCCATTCGCCTCTCATCATCCATCTGCACTTTCCTAGTAATTCTGCTGCACGATCATCGTATCTGCCGGTGGCTACCAGTGAGCGCTTTCGCTCGTCCAATGCCTCTTTAATTTCCTTTACGCCAAGACTGCCGGAAGTCCGTAACTTTTTCTTCCCCTGGTTGCGCCAATGCACGGTCCCAAGTTTATTTCGTAAGTGATACTCATCCAAGATGACTCTGTTGTTCGCATCCATGAAATCACTCGATTTTACCCAGAGCTTCAACGGCGGGATATTCAGATCATGCGGGTTCCAGAGTACTTCATAAAGGAGGTCTCCGCCGTCTGTCCAGCGTTTGTGCGAGCATATCTCAATAACCTCGCCTCCGGCTAAGCCTGTATTCTGTCGTGTAAACTTTGTTATAGCGGAAGGGAGTTTGGAAGTGTCAAAATTCTCGGTCCCACTCTTGGTTGGGGGTCCTAAACTCGGGGGTGGAAAGGAGATAATGGGCTTGGCAGCAAATCCGTTCTCCCTCGAATGAGTATCGACACTGCTGCTACGGCTGTCACTTTGCTCTGGAGGTTTGGACTGAGCCAGTCGGTTGAGATTTTGGTTCAGTTTTTGGGTAATCTCCGTAGGATCCGGAACCGAACCCCGCATCGTTGCAGGAGTGGTCCCGTCTACCTGACCGGAACCAGGGACATGTCCCGGGACGCAATTAGCCTTGAATTTCGGAAGTTCCTTGCACAAATCCCGACCTTGCTTCTGATCGATAAGAGATTGCGCGAGGTTCAGGGTACGAATACCTTTGGGAGTAGACTTATCGTCCAGCGGTATCGAATCTGTGTCCACACGGGTCACGGTATGTTCTGGTCCAAAAGGTGATTTCGTGATAAGAGATGCCCCTGTCTTCTATGCAAGATTAGATGTTTGCATCGTGCCAATAAACATGGGGAATTTACCATCAAAACATCCTCCACTGTCTCGCCACTTTCAAGCCGCCTCCACTCTTCAGCCCATCGGGATGCACGGTCCACCTGAGCCTTCATAGCCATCTGGACCTCCCGCTCTCTCAACTCTTCCTGTTCAGCCATCCAAGCATTCTGCTCACTAATAAAGTCCCTATAGACCCTCATAGCCTCGGGCGAGTCTGTGCGATGGGAATACAGAAACTGCGCATGGGAAACCCGATGTAGATGCTCCTGATGTCTGATCTCTTCGGTATCCCAGAAATAGCCGCACGGAAAAGGAGCCGGCGGGAGAAAGGCAGAAGCTTGCCAGGTCGAGCTCTCTGCCATCGTGGCAATAGCTTCGATATAGAAGGGATATTCAATCTCGTGCGTTCCCTCAGAGATCCCCGGGAAGCTCTACTATCCGAACACTCGATGAGAACACTGACAGAAAATATCCACCAAAGACTCAGAAACGGTAAGATTGGTGAGATGTGGGGGAAGGAGGAGAGAGGAATGTGAGACGGTAAAACGCATGTTTTACATCCTACTCGAGTAAAGTACAATACGTGTAGGAATTTCAGCAGAGTACAGGAGCCGACGGAAAGTGGTGGGTATTTTGTGGCCATGTGCTCTCATATAAATAACTAGCCACAAAGCGAGTTACGCACCGCCGCAGAATGCTCATCACTTCCTGCCTCCCGCTGTACATACAACCCATGTTTGCCCACGTATGATATGACTGCACCCGTCTAGGAGCCGTTCTCTTCTAAAGGCCAATCTCGCCTCACCTAACTTCAGCCTCATTTCTCCTACTCCCTCTAATTACTTGTATCTATCCTCCTCCAATTTCCTAGTATACTCGTACCATGGACCGGACAACTCTATACCGCCTTTACCCAAGTTCAAGAAGTAGTTTAGCATTGGTCTGTTAAGGAGAGGTTTAGTTTCAAGGTTCTTAACTGCCTTATAATAAGGGTAGTATATATTTACCTTACCGAGAATTCTAAGTGGTCACAGTTAGAGTACTGTACTGTACATTATACCAACCCAGAAGATGTAAAATTACTACAATATTATTCTCCTTAAGCATACCTGCCTTTCTGGTAACAGAGTAAAATGAAACAATATATAAACTACGATATACAAGAATATCATCAGTGACCTATATTTAAGTGTTGGTGCTTAGATATCGTTCAAGAATTAAAGTTATTGGAAATCATTATCTTAGGTGTACAACTCAAAGTTTGGGAGGAATTGCTGAACCATCTTTTTTTATAGAGGTTAACTTATCGTTTGTAGGTTCTGGCTCCGAATCTTATCTTATCCTTCCGTCAATTCGTTTCGTTCCACTTTCCGGGAAATTCTCTTGGAGCTGCAGCCACTCCTCTCCAACCGACTCTTTCCTCGTGCAAACACTTTACACAACGCCAACTACATTTCTCCCCCATTTAAGGAATTTCGAACAATGTCTGCCATCATCAACGCTTCGATACAAGCCGCTCTGCTGAGTGCGTCCTCAAATCTCCTCGCACAGTCCCTTCAAGCATACAAGTTAAATGTACCCCACTCATTTCCACGCTCACATTAATTCCCACTTCACCAGGAAGGAAGGAATGAAGGAGGAAGGCTAACAAATGGATAAAACTCCCATCTCCCTTCAGACACCCCTATCCTTTGACTTCACCCCGGCATACCAATTCGCACTCTACGCTCTCCTATCTACTCCTCCAAACTTTGTCTGGCAAGAATGGTTGGAAGCGGCATTCCCCGCCAACGTTCCCATTTCCACCAACAGAGGGGCAGTGGAGAGAAAAAACAGGAATCTTATTGTACAAACCCGCATGTCTAAATCGAATACCCTTAGGAAGTTTCTTCTTGATCAGTTCCTTGGTGGACCAGTTAACAATGCGTTGTTTCTCGCAGCGATGGCAGGATTCCGCGGGTTGTCGGTGGAGAGCGTGGCTCAGCATGTGAGAGCAGTAAGTCTCCCCTAACTCCTTTACAGTGAAGGCAAAAAGGCCTCTATGGCCTAGATAAGTAACACAGATGTTTCCAGGAATTTATTCCTCTATCGCTAGCATCCTACAAGCTGTGGCCCCTCGTCTCGATAATCGCCTTTGTCTTCGTCCCGGTAGAACGAAGACTACTATTCGGGGCTTTGGTCGCTGTTGGTTGGAATATCTACTTGAGCCTCTTAATGGCACCATGATTCCATTTCGCTTTTCCTACCATAGTCCCTTTTATATTCACTTAGACCCTACCCTTGTATTGTTTTATTTCCTCTTTCCCCTTTTCTCGAAATTCAAGTACTCGAGTACAGTATGACTTATTGAATCAAAGCAAACCAAATTCAGCCGGGTGCGCCTCAACCGCTCTACGGTGGTGGGTGGGGTGGGGAGTGCGATTATCCTTGCATGTGATTTTCGTTGGATGTGCAGGGGCTCGGGCTTGCAATACTCGGGTAGGATCCTAGTAGCCCAGCTAGAGCAAGTTGCCATAGTGTAAGGCCACAACTCCGATACCGGTAATTGAACCTCACGTCAGGGCGCCCGAACCTCTCTCTCTCTTCCAGATACCGGAAGAACTATGATACCGTAGCATGGCTGAACCCCACAAGACATCTAGAATTACCCTCTTCGGATAAGAAGGGGAATCACCATGGATAAACCCGACCCCCGACCCTCAGCTGAGACTCATAAAAAGGTGGATCCTACAACAGACTTTATATGGTGCAAAGCGTTCGAAATGTGTACCAAGGCTGTTGCATCATGTAATTCCTCGTTTCCATGAGGGTCAAGGGTAAATGCAAAATGGTAGATTCAGGAACATCACCGATCCAATTCAGGTATACATTGTACTTGTTTTTTATAATTTGAACAGCAATAAATGAGCTTTCATGAAATATCATACCAGTATTTGCACAATCAAAATTTCTTGAATTGAGATAAAATAAAATAAAATCTTGACTTAATGATAAATTGAACTCAGGACCTGTCTTGTCCTATTTTCAGGCTGTTGAGAAGGAGGATGCTGTGCAAAATGTTGAACAGGGAGTTTTTTTTCCTCATCTGCTTTTCCACAGTTCTTATATAAACATACTGGTATAGTTACTCACAGCTATCACCCATAAACCGACCGCACCATATCCTATCACATAATTTGCCAAGACAACTCCCTTCTTTCCAACCCTCTACTAGTTCCGGCTTTTCTCGTTCACCGGCCTCCTGGAATTATGAGAGGCGTTACTGCGTGTTAATTTAGTCACGGGAATAGGAAAAGACGAAACAGCCAAGCGGATTCAACCCAACCCAATTAAGCCGAACAGAGTGAGAATTTTTGAGGTCAGGCGGAGAGGGGGGGAGGGGTAATGAGAAGGGGAACAGGAAAAAATGAAATAAAAACGAGAAGTGGAGAGAAAAACAAAAAGTATCATAGAAGAATCAGATGATCACCAAAACCTTCCCTTTTTCCTACCACCAGGACCTGCTTCTCTTCACACCCGTTTTGCTGGCTCTTAACTTTCTAGGCCCGCTGCCGAACAGCTTCTTCCACCACGATATACGGTTCTTCTGCTTCTTCTTTTTCTGCTTCTTGGCCTTCTTCCGCTTTGGCGGCCTCACCTTGGCCCTTCTCCCCCCTCTCCTCCCTCTCTTCCATTGGGACTTTGTTGATTTTTTTGTGTTTTCGATTTTTTGCCGGGCTTGTTCTTGCCCAAGGCACCGAGGCTCCAACCTTTCTTTTTGGTTGTAGAGACGGCGTTTCGGTTCTTGCTCTTGTTCCTGGAGAGACTCCAACTGCTCTTCATTTCTGGAGTGATAGTATTCCGATCCCTATACTTCTTCCTAAAAAGGCTCCACCCGCTCTGTTTTTTCGGAGTGATGGCATCTGGGTCCTCGCTCTTGCCGCTTAACTTATCCCAGAAGTTTCCGCCTTCCCTAGATTTGTTTTTCGTTGGTTTCTCCCCAGGCAATGCCTTTTCCTTTGCGACTCTCCTTCCTTCCCTTTCAGCGGCCCTCCTCCCGTTGCTGGTTTCCCCGTAGCTTCCTCGGGCTTGGGTATCATTTCCTCAGTTACTACATCGTCCTTGGAGGTGTCTCCTCCGGCCGGCCTCTGTACCCTCCTCCGGGGTGGTGTTTTTCTTCTGCGCTAGAGTCTTTTCCCGTAGCCTGGGTATTCTCTGTAGTGGTTTCACTGGCCACACCAAGTGCCTTATCTTTTCTAGAGCTCTGATTTTCGCTGGGGCTTTTTCCGCTCTCCATTCCTGGAGACTTGTCTTTCACTTGAGGATCAGAACTAGCTCCTTCTCCTCCTGTCTCAGCTGCGATACTCACACCGCCCGCAGCCGAACTTCCTCGTACATCGGGTTTTGCTGGTGTGGGTGCAGGCTTCTCGTGTAAGGATTCACCACCTGCAGCTGACCCAGATTTAGCTGCCGATGATCCTGTGGGGTCGTCCGACTCTGTTTTCGATCCAGACCTAGTCCCAGAGGTTGGAGATCCTCAACCGGACGTCTCCTCAGCTCGCGGCTTCTCAGATCTCGGTCCGCCGCTAGATTCACCAGCGGTTTTGGTAGGGTTTGCAGTGTCCAAATCGGGGCTGCTATCCTGATATTCAAACACTGCAGGCTTCGCCGGGAATTTCCACTCGTAGCTAAATATCCTTCAGGATCTCCATCATCAATTACTCTAGAAGATCCGCGTTCTTCTTCCGATGAGGTCTTCTCCCCTTCTAGGCCATCCCTAAGATCCTCTGAACTTGATTTACTGTTGGTCGGTTTCATGTCAGGGCCTTTGCCATTGGTATCTGCAAGGAGCAGTGACCTAGGACCCAGCGAGCGGGGTAGGCTAACGGAGCAAGTGCCATTCGTATTTCTAGAATATAAAAAAAGAGGGAATTATAGATATATTTTCTCGGAATGGTCATGGGAGCTGATATCATTCTTGTATGGATTTAAAATTTAATCCTCATCAGATATATGAACTACTCAACCTGCCACCAGGGTAGAAGAAAGCACGGCCAACAACGTCCAGCGCTGTAGCTGGAGTATGTACATCTCGGATCAGGTGCCTGCGTGTCCGTTAGCGGGGTTCGTTGTTGGGCAAAAAACATACTCACTTCAGTACATAGGGGTCAGGGAACTAGCCAAACGAAGGGAGGGATAAAATGATGCAAAGGATACCAGTATCCTATGTTTGATATATGAAACTATCCGGAACTTGGAAGAGCAGCCTATCCTAACGGCTATATGAAATCCTAACAGCCTTACAAGGCCATGGAACCGGTGAGATACACAAGACATGATCCCTCACCTCATCATCTTCGACCTTACTTATAAAAGTGAGTAGTAAGGACGTACTGGGGGTATTTTTTTTATTTCAACTTGTTAGATTCTCCCAGCGCTGCCACTTCCGGCCAACAGGTTATGTATGCGTAGCAGTGCATATTTTCCAGGGCAGGTGTCTTCCAATACCGTAAAGTAGTGTAACCAAAATATTTCTTAGTTCACTTCTCCGAAAGTGCGGAATTATTAATACCCAAGCTCAGTTCTGGTTATGGGACGTATCAGAAGCCGAACCGTATCCATTTCCGATGGGATGTTCTGGTTCAGATTGTGTCTGATTTTCTGTGAGGGCCGGTGTGGGGCGAAATTTCCGGTGTCAGAGGGGAGCCCGGTCACTCGCTCTTACGCACTAAAAATAATTCGTTGGGCTACTACCCATTACCGCCGTGGCGGAAATAGAGGAATTAGCTGGTGGCTCTCCGAAGTGAAAGATTAGAATCATTCTATTTTCTCTGAGGTAGGGATCACTATGTTCACTCACCAGACCGCCAAAGATTTTGGCAAGTAAACTAGCTAGGAAGGAGTGGTTTCTCGCTACGGTTCAGGATCTGGAAGGGGCGCATCAAATACCCCCTGATTTGAGATCCTGATTGAACTCAAAGCCCTTTTTGAGTCCCAACTCATGATGCGCCAAACGCCCACCTAAGTTCCGGCATCACCGAACCCAATTTTCCGGCATCTAACCACCTCAATTCTGATCATGGGCGTATTGGGGGTTTCTGGGGTAGTTTTTTCATATCTGTTCATTTGAAAAGCAAATAACGTTCCCGCCTGAAAAGAACCATCGAATAAGAGCTGATGCCGTACTTGTAGAGTACATATCGACAATTAAATGTCCCCTTTCAACCGCCCTTCTCTTTTGGCCTCCTCTTGTATATCCCAGGCAACTATTTCACTCTCTCCCACTAGCCGACGTCTTGCCCATAATTCTAAGCCTTTCCGAATCAATCCCACCCGGATTAACCACTCCAATAATACCCGAGATAGCGCACGCTCACGTGCAGCTAGCAACTGCGGGGGAGGGGGTTGTTTCAGGGGTGCTACCGGGGCAGATAATGTTTTCCTCGCCACGGATCCAGGAGAGGAGTGTTGGGAAGTGCGTGGAGAAGGGTGAGGTCCCGTGTTTAACGATGCCTTAGTCGGAGGAGAATCCGACCGGCAGGCATTATGTGCGAGTGAGCTCTCGGAACGGCGCGCCGAGTGATGAGGGCCAGATACCAGTGGCGCACGTTCCGAAGGGCACGGGGAGCGATGAGAAGGAGCGGCGGAGACCGCTTCTGGGTGGCAGGGACTCCCGGGGCAGAACCCTTGGACCCGCTTCCGCAAGTTCATGTTCAGGACGCCGAAATAGGGGATGGGAATGGGCTTGAGAATCACCTCTGGAGAACGCTTGTAGAGAGGAGCTTTGGCGCTCGCTCTTGGAGGAGTTAGTTGGGGCTAAGTTGACATCGGAAAGGTATAAATTGCGCAGTGCCAAATTGGCCATAGTTAACTGACCAGAGCCACTCTTCATTAGCTAGTATTCATAGTCGCTCTTGAGGTCGCAGGTAGCACGGGTGGGAATCCTTCTAGTTTGATAGGTTCCACAGCTCGGGTGATTGTAGTCAGATTTACCGGACAAACTGGTGGTGTTGGTGTTTGTAGGGTGGGCAATGGGTTATCATACGAATTTATGAAATTGCGAAGCCGGAATTATGATGCTAAGGCGCCTTCAGCCAGGCTAAATTAATAAGCAGTCAACCAGCTAAGAGGAAGAGTTTTTATTCTTGCAAACCCTACCCTAGAATTCACTAAGGTGTGTCTGTGGATATCAATATTCCATCTGGTACCGACCGTAATTATAATTCTGGGCGATGAAATAGTATCCTGGTGGGGTAAAATCGTAATGCCGTTGACTTGATCATTGACCGTGGTTCGAGAGCTCGTAGATCGATACGGGGGGGTGTTTTTTTTCGCTTAGCTCCAGGAATTTACTAAGTAACCCAGGGAACAACATATTAGGAGCTGGTATCTGGGGAGTAGTAGAGAGTGGCACAGAGAAGCTAGTCCCGGAGGTGTTTCCTTTTGATGAGTCTTTGAAGTTGAAGAGTGCTGGCGAATATGACCGTTTTTGCTACATTGAGGAGAGTGGTGGAACTTGGTCCGTGTTTCCTCTAGTATTGGGCGACAACTCCTGGAAAGCCAGCGCTTCCATCCCGGAGTTTGTCTTGGTCCACAACCGTCCCACCGTCCCCCAGCACGAGTCCACGGGAGTCATACACATGATTCAAACGGCTAGGGACAGCTTTGGGATTTCCCATAGACATAAACCCCGTTCTCCTACTGGATATGGTACAGTATCATTTGTATCATACATAAAACTATTATCGTACGGTGGGCCCTAAGTTCCTACGATGGCAATGGACGGTACTGTCACTACCATACACAGGTCAAGGGCCCTTTTTTCTCAGCTTCCCGGCTTCTCGGCTTCTCGGCGGTGCCATATAAAGTAATAACCTCACTCTCTCCTCCCTCTCTCCTCCACCGACAAACCACAAACGGCGTCACCACTTTGCGGCCATGCCTCTGAAAACGTCCAAGTCGAAGCGCCTTACCGAGGCGAGGAGCACAACAAAGGCCAAAGATAAAGAAGCTTGCAAGGCCAGGAAAATCGAAAAGCCAGAAACCAGGGATGCCGGCACTCAAACCAAGTTGCGCAAAGGTACGTATAGACCAAGAGACCTAAATGGTGTTGTCACATCCGCCGTTAGGATATGCGGCGGGATGGTATTGTAAAAAAATGAAGAAAAGATATTGATATTGAGAAAATGAAGGAGTCCCGATCAAAGACCCCGCCGATCTGATTCTCCAGCAACGCCGCGACGAGCGTCGGGCGCGTAGACATCGGGCCCGCCTTGCGTCCAGAGGAGGGATTGCCGAGATCCAGATGAAAGCCATGCCTCGTTATCGCAAGGCCGGAAGAGCAACGGAGAAACCAAAGATGGGATATAATCTCCAGGAGGTCCTTGAGCAAGCCGATGATGCACAAGCTGACTCTAGGGTCGGCACCAGGATCGGCACCAGGGCCGCTATCGACTTTAGCGGCAGAGGCGGAGGGGTTGAGGAGATTCCAGGAGTCCAAGCGATAGTTAGACCTATTACCGGCCGTATCGACATAACGTTGGAAGACCTGGACGGGATGTTCTCCCTACTTTTCGATGAAATCGCGGGGAACAGGGATTGGAGCGTGAGGTGGTAGATCGTGACCCGGGTTTGTGAGGTGAGCTCCAATGGGGAGCAGGTGTCTGTGGAGGTGAATTGCTTGCTAACGGTTTGGAAATGCAGCACCTTAGTAACTAACAGTAGCGTGGTTAGCGTCCTTCAGTGTGTTGAGTTACAGGGCTCATGGGGAGGTGGATCTGAAGCAATCTAACAATATGGGCAACAGTGGTACAGTACTTGTGGTATCATAGTTAGAACCGCGGATATATCGATCCTTCTGTCATTCTTGTATGGTCTAGATATTAAATCTGTTTAACCCAATTTCCCCGTAAGCGATGTGCCGATATGGTGATACGTGAGCCAATCGACGAGAGTACGGTGCTGCAGAAGTGTGTGAGCGAGGTTGCAGTAGTTTTCTTATCTACAAAACGGCCTATCTATTCCGTTGGAAAAGCGGGGAACTAGGGAATGCCGATGAATCAATATTCTTCTATTCCAGGTCAACCATGATGCAATTACGTTTCCGGAACAAACTGCCATGTCCCCTCGAAGTCGCATTTCCGCTTCCGCGAATGAGCGCGGCCGGTTTTCAAACTGCGGTCTATCATAATTTACCCTCCACCCCTACCTTTAAAACCCTTCCTCCTAAATATGGTACCCTCGTATCATATCCAGAACCTACGAAATTCTGCCAGGCTCTTCTTCCATTTCACTGCCTATAAAATACCATCCCCACACACCCCGGGCGTCAGAAACACAAACATACCAACCAGAAAAAACTGGGCCAGGGGCGAATCCTCACCATGGCTAAAAAGAAAGGAGGTACCGCCAGTGGCTCTCCCGAGGGTGACCTGAAAGCTCCCCATCCCGAAGCACCACTGGCCGGAGCCAGCACCCGGGGTGAACCCGACGCGAAGCGTCGCAGATGCAGAGCGGGAAGAGGGGCCAAGAAACGTCATGAAGCCAGTGAGGAGAAGCGGCAGGAAGACGTAACCACTCCTACCGCCGCCAATGGTATTACTGCAAAGCAATCCTCTATCCAGATGAGCGAGGTGCCCGGTGCTAACAATTTGCAACCAGGCAAGCCCAAGTCCCGGTCCAAGGTTCAGGACAAGGAGGGGGCTTCCACAAAGCTAACGATCAAAGGGCCGGACACGCAAGCCGAGGAAGCAAAGGCGAAAGAGACGGAGGTTAGCACTGTCGACCAGGCGACGCAAACCGTAAAGACACGCCGCGAGAGGAGAGAGACCGAGGATGCAGCAACCCAGACAGAAGCGCAGAAGTCGGAGGGGAGGCCAAAATGCAGGAAGAGAAAGCGTGGGGAATACTCTTCGTCCTCGTCCTCGTCCTCGTCCTCGAACAGTGATAAATCCTCATCCAATTCAGATGATGAAACCTCCTCGTGGAGTTCGTGCGATGAGTGGGACGACTGGGAGCGAGAGTATTGTTTAAGGTATCTTTGGTCGGATATCTTTGGCTCCGGGTCAGATGAGTGAGCGCTTCCCCTTTTCACTTGTTGCTTTTTGTGTTGGTGCTGGGTGATAGGCAAACTGACGATTGGGACGGATTTCCGGTTGGGCGTGCAGAACATCTGATGAAGATGACCACTTGTGAGTTTGTTTCGGGGCTTTCCGTGAGTAATGAAACCAAGCAGGATTTGCGCCAAGGTGTAGGGATCAATGGTTGTAGGCCGCGGCCAGCAACCAAAATATCGCATGGTATCCAGTGTAAAGCCGTCCCAGCGTTGATTGACGGATGGGCAGGAGGGTATCATTCCTCGGGGGTCGAAGCACGGGTAGCCATATGGGATATAATACTGCACTGTACAGTACCTTTAAACTGGTAATAGTTCAGATTGTAGTCGCCGAATTCGTGCGGGTGGATACTGTATAACACAGTTCCAAATGGTGTTTTCATATAAAATCATCCGTGATTCCCGTGCCAATTCCCTCGGATACGGATTCCCGGAAACAGCAAGTCGGAACATCCTTGTCTGTATCGGTGAAGGCAGGTGGAGGAATAAACCTCTTGCCTTTTCCACCGTAAGACCGCGAATAAGTGTGCTCAGCAAAGACCGGACCCGTGCCATGACGGAGTAGATAACGAGCGTGTAGGGAGCAGTGAATAGCGAGGAGGGGGGCATTCGGTTTACAGTACCGGTACCATGAAGTAGCATCCGGGGATCTATTCACGATACGGTATCCCAGACCTGGTCTACCGGGTGATCTGAGCATGAGGCGTTGTGGCTGGTGGCAAGCACGATGATGCATTCCCAAATGCCGGGCACCGTTTTGGGAATGTTGCCAGCGGGGTGCTGGGGGGCGACCCTTTCAATACCATCCGGTCTCAGAACTTCCATATTCGGGGTAAAAAAAAATGCCATACCGGTACCTCGAGAAGAGGCTTCAGCCTTCACTTTGCACCCCGGTACCGTACAGTACTCGTAAATTACGGTGAGAATCATACTTGCACTCGAGTACCGTGCCTTGGGAATTACCTAGGTAAGCCCGGCAAAAGGAATGGAGAAAGATGGATAGAGAATTATGGCGGGTACAGTACAGTACAATAAACCAGAAACCAGAAACCCGGCTAAATTTAAGAATTTTCAATGTTAAAAAGTAGATATATGGATGGCATGTGTCGCTTAAAATTTGTCAGTACGAGTAAATCTCCTTTTTAATATAGGAAATTCCAAGGAAACATCCTTCCTATATGCGTTGGGACCGTGCTTATTACGATATGATTGGGGGGGGGGTTGATATAGATGCATTGGACTGGAGGCTGGGCACCTGATCCATCAATTACGGAAAGTAATTGCTCAAAGCTAACAGAGGGATGAGGAAGTAGATATTCTCTCGGGACAAGGTTTCTCGCTTGTACGGAATTTTGGTTTATCCACCATATTGATACCATTATTTTATGAGAGAGCCTTGTGTGAGGAGCGTTGCTAATATTTTACTCGAGCACAGTACTGTACAGTGAAGGGAGCGGGATCGGCTCCAGAACGAGGGCAGAATTATTCACGACTATCGAACGGCTGGCCATTTCACCCGAGTGAGAAAGCATGCCATGCTGGCGGTGCTCAGCATCCATATTTTGCTTGAGCCGCGTTGTTGGTGATTTGACGTCATGGCTTTATTCCCCTTACCCTTACAAGTGCGGTATCATACAGTACTGGTACAGTACGGTAACCCTTCTTTTTTTCCCCTTGCCGGTTCGCTTTCAAAAGCCGCACATCCCACTATAATACAAGTATCACACAATAGGACAAACTCAAGCCAAAGTGTTTTCTTATTCTTGCTTCTGTTCATCTCCCTCTCCCTCTTCCCCTTCCTCCCTTCCTCCCTCCCTTCCTCCATCCATCCATCCAACCACCTACCAAACTCCCTTCTCAACATTTTCCTTTCTCACGCTACCGCTCTACACACGACAAACACCGCAACCATCTTCCGCCACCCAAACCAAAAATGGAGATCGGCCTTCCTATCCCAACGCAGAATAGATACCCGCGACTTCGCTTGGATCAAATGGAGTCTCCTCCTTCATCTCCCTCCTCCCTGGCCAGTTCGTCAACGGTTAAAGCATCCTCCTCGCCCTCTCCTTCTCCCTCGGAAGACGAGGAAGGTTCGTTCTTCCCCCACGTCTCACCTCTGAATTTAGTTCCCCAATCCACTGACAATCCTTTTGACCGCAGGCTCTGACTCGGATCTTTCCCTAGACCCCCTAGGCACCCTGGAATCGGACAACATAGAAAATATCCCGTGCAGCCAAAACCCTGCTCGGCGCTACTACGTTCCAAGGAAGCGCCTGAGGAGAGCAAGATCGCCCGTTTCTCTCCACCATGGCTCTTGGGCTGGGGGAGAGAAGGGGGGAGACGAGTCACCATCTACCCAGGGTCCACCTAGAAAGAGGAAGAGGGGGAGGAATGCAAGCAGTGAAGGAGGAGGAGGAGGGGTATTAGAGGTAGAGGCTGCGTCGCGGAAGCCCAGTGACTGGGATGGGGAGAAGTGGTGGCGTATGACATATTCCGAGGATGAAGAGTTTGACAAGAAGGAGCAGGAGTTGGAGGAGCTGGCGAAGAAGGAGAAGGAGAGGAAGGAGAAGGAGTGGGTAGCGAAAAGGGAGAGGGAGGGGGAGAAAGGAGAGAAGGCGAACCCGGATGGCGAAGAGGAGGAGAAAGGGGACGAAGAAGAGGAGGGAAAGGAGAAAGCGGAGCTGGAAGGAGCGGTGACGGAGCCGGAAGGAGAGGACACAGAACTGGAAGGAGGGGTGATGATAGAGCTGGAAGGGGAGGAGATAGTAGAGTTGGAGGGAGAGGATATAGTAGAGCTGGAAGAAGAGGGGAATGGAGAGAATGTCAATGAAGTTGAGAATACCGACAGCCTCAAAAGACTCGATAACCCCGAAGACGCCAAGTTCAAAGACGAGCCTGCCGGCCTACATCACCCGCAACCCCGATGCACCAGTCGGTGATTCCTTTCCACCATCCTCCAGGGGAGTTCTGCGACACAATATCGGTCTATTGTCTCGTCACGAGTATCATAACAATGTCCACGTACGGTGCAACGATTCTTGTTTTTCCAAAAGTTATCAAGTCCTGTAGCTAGCTTATTCGCTTCAAACTGATAATTTTCTGTTTCCCCCATTTCATTTTTTTCATTTTCTTTCTCACCATGCTACCCCGGCTCGCAGTGCGAGTTGTCGAGAATAGTGTACTGTACAGGCGGGATCGTGAAGACGCGCTTAATGCTCCGCGTGCTTTACGCGACGCGGGTTGGGGCATGCATGATACTCGCCATCATACGATACAACGGCAATTTACTATGATAGACTACTTCCACTCTGCTTGAAATTTATGTGTTGTAGTCTACAATGGACTTTCGTTTACAGCATTGGTTGGTCCAGCCCATCGGTTTACCTGCGATATCAGTGGGAGGCTTGCTCCGCCAGAATTCATATATTTACTCCAGCACACTTGCACGGGCAAAGTTTATGAGGTTCCGGTTCCGCGAGTACAGTACAGTACTGTTTCCCCCACTTTGCGCAGACTATTTGCTATGCTCTGCTGTGCTGTCCCACAACCAACCTCACCCACCCACATCGAGGTCGAGTCAGCGCCTAGCTTAAATTTCCATGTACGAGGACCGTTACTGCGCTCGAGTACACGTACTGTACGAGTACAGTACAGCACAGCAGGATCCCCCGATCTCCAAAGTTCGCCATTCCCGACGGTTTCGCACCCCCCCCCTTTTTTTCCCCTAACCCACCAATCACTCGCTCTCACTCTCCCGACCTCCCGCACCTCCCACCATCCATCTATCCATGCGCAATTACCTTGTTGCGTGGCGTCACTAACCTCACATCTTCCATCCCCATCCCCATCCGCTCCACTTTTCGGCACACAATGCGTTGCCATACGGTCCTGTACAGTACTCAAGCTTTGCCCCAATATAAACCTCATACACCCGGTGCCGGATGTTAGCCGCTCGGTGGACTCCCACCGGGCCGGGTCCGGTTATGTCACGGTGTGATGGTAAGCTGAGGTAAACTAGGTTTTAAGACCGGAACCGGGCGGGTATACGGTGGGGTTGTATTGTACCCTATATACACATTTGCATAGTGGATTTTATGGGAAGGGAAGGGAGAGTTCTATCTATGGGTGGGGCGATGAAGTGGTTACCGGCTGGGGGGTGGGGGGGGTTCTCGCTCACTGCCCACCACATCCGCTTATCAATCCCATGCGGAAAACAAAAATGAAAAGCAAAAAAGAAGATTCAGAAAGAGAGACAAAGATATGGAGCAAAAGCCAGTCGTGAAATTATCTGCCCTGACCACGTGCACAGAGAAATTACGAAAGGAAAAAGGATTCGGAAGAGAAAAAAGGCTTAAAGGTGCTGTTCCGGTGGATTACCGGAGCGAAGCAGCGGCGGTCGCCAGTGCCTACCCTCACCGCCCAGCCGTGAAACCGGCCGTGGGGAAGAATGCAGGTACCAATATGGAACCTTCGGGAAGTATTTTCCAATTGGCGGATCCAAACACCATTCTGTCGCCATCCCCGTCCAGCATTGGGAAACTGGGCGCTCCACCGGCGCTACCGGCCGCGGTGGTGATGCGGTCTGGGGGTGGTGTTTGCAGGAACCTCGATTCCTAGGAATGATGCTAGGTCTATCATGCATTTCCTTATTAGCAATCGTCGGGGGTGGAGAAGTAGGGGGGAGTGGGCAAACCATCCGCATAGGGAAACTCAATGAATCCCTTCCTCGAGCAAACCTGGTATCCAAAGACCACAGCTTGCTGGATAGAAACTCGGTCGAATGCGCACTGCTCAACGTTAACTCTTCCGTCCTCGCTGGCCTGCCGGGAGAAATGCGTAGCGCACCTCCCTAAGCCCACATTCCGACATAGCCTTCACCCAGGTCTTGTGCGTGCAGGTGCAGCGAGTGAGTTTCACCTGGTCTGCTTCGATCCAAGTTCGTAAGCTGACGCCGGCCTGCTCGAATCTACCTTAGATGTCCACGCACTGTTTCGGCGAATGTCAGCTTGGACGGATTACCTCTGGATGCGCATCCCCTCTGTACCGTTGGTCAGTGAACCACCCGGCGGGGCTTGGATTGTTGTAGCGGCCTGCTAGGCAGGATGGGCCCTTGAGCTCTTTTGTGGGAGAGCTAATACTGAGGTTAGGGGGGACGGGAGCTAGAATAGCCGACACAGTATGCGTTGTAATGGTTGTGAGTGTCAAAGTAGGTTGTGTGGTAGTGGTAGTGGTCACTTGCACACTTATCGTGGTCGGTGTTATAGTGATAGTGTGAGTAGCAGTATTGGTCACGGTCTTGGTCTCCGTAGCCGTAAGGCCAAAGGCAGTTGCCGTGATAGTATGAGTGCTCGTGAGCGTTTGTCAACTTGGTTGTGGACGTCTTCTCCGCGGTGGGCCCACTGTGGCTTTGCTTGGTGTATGGGTTTTGGCGGTGATTTGTCAATGATACGTTCTGGCTCATGTAGGCATGGCTGCGTTCTGGCACATTCCAGGATATTTGCCGACGGATGGTTCCTTCCAAGTTTTTCACGATATCTATACGCACTCCCCAATACCCTCCAGCACATTTACATCCTTGCAACAACAATTTGCAACCTTCCTATCCTTAACAAAATCCCCAAAATTGAAAGTCTCATCGCGGCAGTACCGCTTCGGCGTACACTATCAACCCCCATTAGTTAGTCCAAAGTTCCCCCCCAATCGTGGAAGCTAGGAGGAACCAAAGGCGGACAAACTCTGGGATACTCCCCAACCCCCAACACCCCCAGGTACTCCACCAGGCACCCGGGCGCCTTCTTGTAATGTGCCTCGCCAAGTCCTTTACTTTCAACGGCCGCCACCACCAGGGCGTTGGCTATAAAGGCGAGCTGGGTAAATGATCGGATGGACCATTGCTGCATCGTCACTTAAAATAAAGATCAAGATTAAAAGCGAAGGTGAAGAAGTGAATATGGACGGCAAACGAAAAGTAAAACGAAAAAAAGGAAAGGAAAGGAAAGAAAGAAGTATCGCCCCTGTAAAAGAGATCAGAAAAGAGGGTTCAGGAGGAGGTCGGGTTTGGGTATTAGAGTTGTATATGAGTGCGTTTCAGCGAAAAAGGTGAAGATTGCCAACAACACCAATATGGGTCAAATGGCTCTTAGTATTTGGTACCTGATAGAGTACACTCTGGGCTTCTTAAAATATATTTGTAGTTAAAATTAATGCAATATTGAACCTGTAATGAGTATTTTGAAAATTTATGCAGAAAAACCTTTTTACATAGAATAATAGTTTGCCTTAAGATGTATCTGCATAATATATTATGATAAGGATTGTGGATCTGGAGCTGCCGGTGATGATAAGCCATGACTAGTAGGGGGGGTTTATTTATTTATTTTATTCGGGGAGGGATGGGATGGAGTAGCCTAGTTTTGCTGTTACGGTTATGGGGAGTCGGAAGATCTGTATACCGGGGCTTGGGAATTGAGAATCATTATCTATGGAGGGGTATTTCCCTAGGATCTGGGTTTGACATTGTTCTGGTATTCGAATCTACGATTCTGTGCCGGTAGAAGCATTGCAGGAAGCATTAGTATTGTGGCCCGATATAATCACGCTATCGCTCTTCTCGTGCGCATTCCTGGCGAGTCAAATCACAATATTAGCACATTGGGAAGTTTTCCGAAGGGTAATTCTCTCATCCTGAGTATTTCCCTACAATCTTCTACTCGCACCGGCCTTTGACACTCTATATCCCGCCAGCGCAAACCGGTAGGTGCCGGAATACCCTTACCCCCCCCATCACCCGCCCCCTGCTAGGCCTAATTAAATCGGAAAACTAGAATCTTAACAAACAGCCTATCTATGCACCATAGGATACCCCATGAACAGACTCAACTCACAAGGCTATTTTAGCATTCCCACTTCCGGGGAAGTGCAAATTTGTGTACATTGAGCAGGAAGAGAGAGAAGTAACGAGGGTCTTTCTTTTTTTTTCCTCTCGTTCCTCCTTCTGACAACACCGGGGGTTAGGTCGGTGAGGTTGGTGTTAAGCTAGGTCGCCAGATGAGTAGTTAAGGTATTGTGGAGGAGTTGCCGGCCTGGATTTGGTGGCGGGGGTTTGTAAGATGGCCTCATACTGGTCAAGCTCCTGAATTTGTGAATAGGGGAGGGTTCAGGCCGCATGGTGGGCATTATTGGAAGATGCTTCCGGGTATCACAGATTCTTGAGTTGCTTAAGTAGATATTGCACAGCAAAGTTAGGTAAGAGCTGGAAAGAATGATACCATAACTGCTATTGAGGTTACTCTGAGACACCTTAACAGTAGATCACTCCCAAAACCCTAACCCACGATCATACTAACTCCCACAACGGGATTTTCAAGCAACATAAATATTTCCATCCAATGATTAGTTGCGGTATCGTAATACCGTAGCCTATCCAAAGACAAACCGGCTAGATCATCGCCTGATTAATGTTGACGTATTCCCACGGTGAGCTACCACTTGTTATCAGTGAAGCAATCATGGAAACTCACTCTTTTGAAACATTGGGTCCAATAGTCCAGACGCAAAACAGCCCCTTAAGCACTTCTACCAGAAAACATTACTATTCAACTAGGGTACATGTAGAGGACATCTTCCACTCGCTTCCCCACCTCGCATCGCTGTGAGGAATCCCCGCATCATGTGTCTCCACACTCTGGGGGGCGGCTGGGTTTAAATGTGGGACCTAAAAAGATCTTTATCGGAACTGATGTGCTGCGCCACCGTGCTGAATGAATAGCGATTATGTTTTTGGATGGTGAGTGTGTAAGAGCTTACTTTACATCTTACTATCCCAAGTGCACGAACATCACAAATCACTTATTTTTGATACCGTATGTTCGTTAGATATACTGATAAGACCACGGATCCCGCCAACCGAGCTATAACTCTAATACGATAGGGGAAAGAAAAAGAAGAGAAAAGACCCTTGATAACCATCTAACTTGGCCACCCAACACTTGAAACGTATGAAATGAAAAAGGAATTACCTCACCTAAACTGTCGCTCCGCCATATTTTGCAAAGATCTTGTCCGACGCAACAAGGTCAGTGTTCATGGCCTCCTCGTGAGCCTTCGACCGGATCTTGAATTCGATCGGGAATTTGAAGGGCGTGGTGGTTAGCCCGTCCATGAACGCCGTGCGCACATCTGTGTCTAGAGGAAGTAGCTTTCCTGTCTTGGGATCTGTAGGGACCTTCATGTCAAATGCCCATACGAGTTTGGCAAAGAGGACGAACTATGCTGCGTCAACATCACAATCCACATACCCGGGCAGGGGTGGGTAGCTCACAAGTGTGTTCCTGGCAAACCATTGACCTGGGCAAATCTTTCGGCCGAGGCCGAAACCATACTGTTCCTTGCGACCAGTTTCGGCGTCCTTTTCGGCATCAAACTTTGTGCCGAACCGGTTCCGAATATAGCGTTCTGGCACGAAGTCTTGAGGCTTTTCGTAGACGTTTTCGTCCATATTCATTGCCCTATGTTGCGTTAACATTTCAATAAGAGGGCGGGTAAGATAGCTTACCATTGGACCTGGAACAAGACTGTCCCTTTGGGCATGAAGTATCCTTCGTACCAATCGTCTGTGCCTGGATGTCAGATGTTTTCCCCACGCCTCTGATAAATGGATGGGCTACCTTTCATGAGCAGATGGGGGGCACCATATGGTAGCGGAGGTCTCCATCGAAGTACCTGGGAGATGGTTAGACGGCATCAAAAGAGCCGGATAACTTTACATACCTCGTTGACGCAAGCTTCGATGTACGGCATTTGGTCACGGTCGTCAAGAGTAGGCAGTCTTGATGTTCCACATATTCGGTCGACCTCTTCTTGAGCCTTCTTGAGGACATCCGGGAATGCCAGTAATGCCATCATGAAGTCAAGAGCTTGGGATGCAGTGGTGTCGCTCCCGGCTTCCATCTACAAATAAGTTAATTCCAGTTCAGAAACTAAATTAATTAGGGTCACCCACCAAAGTTGCGCAAACATATGCAATTCGCTCGTCGCTAAGGCCATGCTTGGGTTTATCGTCGATCAATTTTTCCACAAACGTTCCATATCGCTCTCCCTTTTCCATTCTAGCCTTGTTCAGGTTGAGGAGTCTAAAGTAGAGCTTTCTGTGCATGGCACGAACGTTTCGGGCATGGATTCTCCAGGGTGACACGATGTCGGGAAGCCATTTCAAGAATGGAAAGTGGTCGACGGGTGGACCCGTCAATGCCAAAATCTCCGAAAACTCTCTTTGCACAGTCCAAAGTTCAGTGACCTCCGGATCGTCGTAATCCTTTGGCAAGACTCCAAATACTGACTCCAGGATGACAGCCGTGGCCATGCGCATGGTGTGTTCGTAGTATCTATCCGGACTTGTTGCAATCTTCTTTATCAGAAGCGTTGATTCAGCGCTTTGCCAAGGCAGGATCTGTTCCACTTTTCCGGGGCCCATAAACTGATGGTACTGCGCACGGTAGTTACGGGAGGTCTCGCCGTATGGCATGTAGATGATATGGGTCTGGTCCGGACAGACAATCTCAGCGCCAATGTGAGGTAAAGGCCGAGATGAATAAATTGCGCCACGTTTATCATACAATCTAAGGGACAAATTAGAAAAGGGTCACATCCAAAAGTTTTTGAAGAGCATGCACCCACTCCTTGAGAATCTTGACATCGCTGATGAGGACAATGGTTTGCTTGGCAATCTTGATTGAGTAAATACCACCATATTGCTTTGCCCATTCCGTAAACTTTAAATATGGCCTTTCTTGTGGCACAAGATGCATGTTTCCGAGAATTGGTAGCGTAGGTGGTCCTGGAGGAAAGTTCTTGCCCCTTGAAGTTCCTTTGGCAAAGTAGATTATAGTTGCTATGAAACTTGCTAGGCAGACACCCAGGGCGAGCCCCGGTACCGTAGTCCAAAATACGGGAATCGCCATATTGTGCTATATGAAAGGTAGATGGCCCCGCAATTTTGACCGGACTAAAATCTGCTACGCCTTGGGGCCCTTAGGGCTTATATAGAAGGGGGCCAAGTGGATGGGACTAAATTGAGTGGAGATGGGCCCGCGCTACGTGAGAAGGTGTGCTATAACGGTGGATAGAAACTTCTGTTCAACCTCCGTTATCTCCTAAGCGAAACGAGGGTTTTTGGGAGTGGTTACTCTGACATTTTTTAGACACCCTGCAGAAGCTGGATGTCCGAACTTGCAATCCCGTGCAATGGTCTACATAAGGCCAGGTGCACTCAATTGCAAGACTAGTTGTCAGCTCAATTATACCTCTGATATATCGCATATAAATATTTTCGAAGAACCTTCCGTAAAAGGTCCCTGAGTTCCACTCAGCGGGACCCAGCTTGGGAGATGATATGTTCCCCCCCAGCCTGAGCGCCAAGAGTCTTGTTCCGCGACCTGAATATCGTACGGCGTTTCCCGATAGTAAACTGTGAAAGGTTCCTGCTTACTCGGCTTTTTCGCGAATAGTCACGTGATGAGCAATCAACCCGGTGTAATGGGTAGTGATTTTCGGAGATATCATCCAAGTGTGAGACACGGTCTCTTGTAGACAAGTCCTGCAGACCAGAGTGAACACATTAGCCCGCACTTTCTTGTCAAAACTATGACATAGGTTCTCAACCGGATGGTCCATGAGGAGTGCGTATTTTGGATGAATATGGACGAGGTGGTGAATATTAACTATCTGGCCTACTTCCACCTGAAAAGGTAGTGGGCTAGGTTATGGCTGTAGAAACCGGTGTCTCTGATTGTTTCCTGTATGGCAATAAGGATATCAGGGGAGACACAGGTATTAGTGTCAAATAGTCACTATCCCAACAACTTTCACAACACGGAGACCGCCCCGCGAGTCCCAATCATATGAGATATTTTAAAATTCTTGCCTCAAGAATTCTTGCCTGACCCTTCATGCAGAAGCGGCTAACTCGGAGAAGCCGAGAGTGCTCGAAGCAAGGACATAACGTCAATTCCACGATTCCATCTACTCTACATGGCGTTTGGCACAGACAGGCTCTTCCCGAACAGAAGTGCAAGCATCAAACCCGCATCCCGGGCCACCCTGCCGGGGGAGAATGGGGAGTTCTAGTCGTATGTTCGTCCTCCCCACAACCGAGGAATTGGGTGGGACCCCAAATATTATAGAGCACCTCGGGTACCCTCTACCGGGTAGGGATTGTGTGTAGGGCTCTGTGGGGCCTTTCTGGGGTCGACATTTGGGGACCCTGATCGTGATAACGAATCCAGGTTGGACCTATTTATCAAAAGCATGCGCGCGAATCGCAGATCCTGGCATTGGGTGCTCACCCCTCTAGAACACTTAGCCACCCCTGACCGCAGTTCCCCTTAAATGAACTGATCTTCCAGATTCTCACCCCAAATGAGGATATTGTACTCAATACCCTTGACCTTATTGCCTTGACTATCATGCGTTCAGTTGACTTCATCGTAGGATATGGTACCATGTATAATTCTACCTCCAAGTTTCCACCGAATCGAGAGTGATAACACTTAACATACTGTGGCGATAAAGATCATATATTCTTTAAATTCGTTGCCCGTATACCGTGGGCGGGGTGCAACAAGTTACCGGTGATTCGTGTTAGGTGGCTGTGCCAAGGGACATTGAAACAAGAGGACAGAGTAGACGATCTCCCTCCTTGGATCAACATTGTGACATTAGCGCTGTACTTGTACAAATGTGGGAACGCCAAGTGACGCTGTCCTTAACAGAGTACTGCTGTTAGTCGCCCACCGTATATTAGTTGTCGAAACTAACCTAGAATTTTGCATAACCCTAACCCTTTAAGTGCTCGAACAGAAAAGAGCACCTACGATCGTCCGGAGATTGTAGGGAAAGATGACGAAAACATTTAGCTAGGTTTATCACCTCCAAAATAAATTCCTTGACTTCACCGGATAGGGAAGGGCTGTTGTTTTGTGACCAAATGAGGCCATATCCCATACCCGATAGTAGGGTCCCACGGCTCCCGCATTCCGATCCTGAGAGTCATGAATAGAGGAATAAAGTAGATGAATGCATGTGCTGAACTTTCTCAGAAATTAGGGGGACCCTGAGGGCTCATCACTGGACAAGCTGCTTAACATCCTATAATCAATCCTTAACACCATTGCCCACTGTTCCATGATGCCGTCGACACATCTTGTACCAAATGTTCTCCGCCCAATAATAACTAAACCAGAAGGTTCCATATACCTGCGCCATGGTTGACCGGTATTGTACATAAAAATGATATACCTCCTTTAGCATCACCCAATTCCGCCTCCATTTCTTCCTTTTAGTTCTCAAGTCACCCCCTCCTGATCCCCGAGGTGGCAGCTCGACCTACCATCTCCTAACATCTCAAAAATCCATCACCGTAACAATTAGATACCGGTACGTAGATCCCGGCCATGAAAGCAGGGTAGAACACGTATTTACATAAAATGTCCTAGGAGGCTTCCGACCGGATACAAGAGAAGATATTGGAAGACCCTCAAAAGTAGATTAACTGTGGTGAGTAACAAGGAGTGCCTGATTCCGATATGAACCATAGTGATGAGTGATATGGGACGATAGTTCTTAAAGTGTACACCGAATAGCCTACCAAAGAATCCATATAAACCGAGCACGGGAACAAACACCAGTAGCGGGATTCCCGTATATTTGGCAGCGGCGAGCCTCTATTCGTTACGAGGATAGAGAGTGAGTTCCCTATGTCAGGTCCTGGACGACGAGAGGTGAGACGTTTGTTCCGAGTCCAACACCAAGACTCCCTCCCCTCCCTCCTATTATTGTAAATCCCAATTTCCTCGAAAGCCTAACCTCTACCCGAGCTCCCCCCAGAAGGATATCCTTGATAACATGGCTGGAGATGCAGAAAACTCCTCCTCGGTTGCCCCTGGGCGTCGACAACTCTCCACTTTTCCACGTCACCCATGGTGGTGACCAGGTGCTTTAAGTCCGTCGAGTCCGCTTGATTTCTTCTCTTCGATTCTATCGGCTGTTTCGAGGGCCACTCATGAGATGATATGCTGGAAGCATCCAAGGGTGTCCAGAGCCCGTACACACATTCAGAGATCCTAGCACGCCATTCTGGAGCGAGGAAGTATAGCCATATCTATGTGCCGTCTACTCTGAAACCTCATCCTGCAGAATCTTGGAAGGCGGGTGGAGGTTGGCCCGAGGGATACTCCACGTAGATGGTCTTCGAAAGATTTCCAGTGATTTCTTCGAAACCCGCTGTGCATCAGTTCATTGTATGTCAAATTCTGTGCATAAAACCAAGAGAGAGGGGAACGGGTGACCGGAATCACTCTGCATAGCCAGCTGGCTCAAACGCTCGAGCATCCCATCTGGTACCCCGCACTACCGACGTAACGATGGTGGGGGCCCTCCGAGAGAACCTGCCAGTGCTGGCGTTCGCTTGGTAGACTCTCGTTCCCCGGAAATCGAGAAAAGAATCCGCTTCGCTTGTGCCTGGTTTTGGTGGGGAGGGGCAGGCGGAAAGACTGACTCCGATGGGTTTAATTTTCCCCTCGCTACCCCGTTTTCCAGATGCAAGGAATGACGTTTGCTTGGCTGAGTTCTATTGCTTCATCTAGTTTCCATTTTCAGGTGATGAGCTGTCCCTTCGGTCCATAGGTTAAAGATTGATCGGATACTCGACCTTCTTGGCGGAACTACCCGAATCTCTGCGTTGGCTCCTTTAAGCTCCATAGAGCTCGGGGGGGGTGATATACCTACTCCCCCATACTCGAGCAGTGGTCGTGGAACTTATCTACCGTACGCCTTAACTTTTAACCTGCCATTTTGCCCGTTAAAAGATATCCCAGCTTGAGAAGTTAAGTTTCCTTCGCTGTTGGGATGAGGGGTTCGGGATACTAGAATAGTCAATGCAGACCACCATAACTGTTGGCAATGAGGGATTGGGATTTGAAACGTCTCGGCGCCACTAGCAGAACAGTCTTCGGGGTCTCGAATCCCTACGATAACTCACCGGAGCGACGAGTACTGTACTGTATAGTAGCCCAGAGAGGCCAAACAGGCCACCGGTCATATTCCGTATGGGACCTCAGTGCCCGTTAAGATGCAGTTTGGGATACAGCACTGGTACAGCACAGGTACTGGTGGAGGCAGTTGTAGACCAATACCGACTCCGAGGCCAAAACTCCCGAGTTCCTTGGGTTGCCACCCAAAACAAGAGGAAATATCCGCCAGGTTCCGGCCGGGGTCCGCGGACCGGGATCGGGTGTGTTCGATCATTTTCTGGACGGTTAGTTCCTCTCAAACTCGCTAAAATGAAAATGGGTTCCAGAAGGTGCTTCCTAGAAACCCGTTTTTGGTTCCTCAATCATCACCGTACTCCAGTACTCGAGTAGGGTTCGAAGCAAATGTTCCAATATTGGCCGATAAATTCTCGAACCATACTCTATCGCAGTAACCAACTCCCAACTCCCATATCCGCAGAGTTCACTGTGAGGAATTTCTTGACGACGATGCCCCCCCCTCGCTAGAGACCTCATCCAACCACAGGGCATTGGTACCTGTGCGATAAAATAAGCTCAATTCCCAGGTGTTCAATTGGCCGGGCTTCAAAGTTGTTCAGCCAATCACAAATTATGAAATTGATGCCAGGGCAGATAGCGCCCGAAACGTTTATTGGGCCCCCAGAGCTCTCCAACAGTCGCTCGCATCCAACCATTTCTTTAAGAGCATCGAATCCTAGTCAGCCAAGTTACGAGGAACGCGCCGGTTGGTCTTTAGAGAAATGTTCTGTCGCCCTGCAAGTCGTTAGGCTGCTAGCAGGGCTTCGCCCCAGCGCTTTACTTCTCAACTGACAGCAACCGTTGGCTGCGAGATTTCAACCATCCGCACTCCTGCAAAGCACTTCGTTCAATCCAGTTCATATGTAGGTGCCAGGGGAGAGTCCCCCTCTCAGAATTGAGAAAGGTGGATACCAAGTTTGACCTGCTAGCCGAGAAGGCAATAAGTTCGGGGGGCCCAGCCTCACTGCATCTACAATTGAGCTTCCCCTCGTTTGATACTCCCTCCATTCTTATGATCATTCAATTCTAGCTATTACCGAGAGAATGTCTGCAGATCTAGGACTTGCTCTTGTTTCTGATCCCGATGGAGATCATTCTGCAGATCTAGTATTCATTCACGGTCTCGGTGGCCACCGTTCCCGCACATTTACAAACAAGCACTCCGAATTCTGGCCCCCCTGGCTTACTCAAGCGATCCCTAAAGGTCGGGTGTGGACTTACGGATATAATGCGAAAGCCATTCTGGGTTCCGAGGATGATCTTTCACTTCATGCAACGAAACTCTTGAGAGCGCTGGTCGCTGATGATGTTGGGCGAAAGGTTGGTTCACGGACTCCGTCGTTAACCTTGAGACTAATATAATGAGGATTAGAAAGGGAAAAGTAGCAATCGCGACAGACCAACGCGGCCTGTGATTTTTCTTGCGCACAGTCTTGGGGGAATTGTGGTGAAGAAGGTCAGCCTATGTTCCCACCATTGTTACAGAACCCTAGTTTAATGGGTTTTGGATGTAAAGGCTATGATTATTGCATCGACTCCGGGGCAGTCCTGGTCCTATCTGTTCTCTACAGCTCCCGCAGTAATTTTCATGGGCACACCTCATCGCGGGTCGTATTGGGCGCAAAGGCTCTTCATGGCAACGGCATTAAGCCAAGCCTTCCTTCCGCGTTCCGAGTTCCTCCATGTGCTGCGAGATCGGTCGTCGATGCTGGCCACACTGGCCGAACAGTTCAACAGTGTTTGGGGCAGGAAGCAAGTTTTATGCTTCCGCGAGACCGCGCGAGTGGGCGGCATTGGGATGGTATGATGCACCCCTTTGAATATCTGCACATGGTCGCGAGTTAATATTTAGCTGGTAATTAGATCGTAGAACCCAAATATGCGGTGACGAATTGCCGAAAAGAAACTGTTATCGACGTCGTAAATTGCGATCACCACCAGATATGCAAGCCAGAATCTATGCAGAGCCCACTATTTTTGAGTATCGTGAAACACATTGAGCTCTTCCTCAAGAGCTCAGGTCCGTCCAGTCCGGGGCTGAAGCCTACGAGGACAAAGCCAAATGAGAAACACAAAGCCCATTCGATGGTCAAATCAGTCGAGAAGTCAAAACCTGTCGGAAAGGCAAAATCGGCGCAGAAGGAAAAATCGAAGGAGAGAGCAAAGGAAAGGGCCAGGTCGGTCGAGAAGGTGATTACAGTTGAGAATATCAGGCCGGTCATTTCATTCAAACCTCCAAAGCCGCCCAAGGCTCCAAGGAACATGCTCGTCAAAGCCAGGCCCCTCCCGAAACCACCGAAATCGCAACCGACTTCTCAAAGCCCACCACACCCAGCACCAAAATCAGCATCAGTCCGATCACTACCAATATGGGCGCCCTCAGCGCCACCGCCGCCTCCACCGCCACCGACGCGGTCGTATTCTGCTCCCAGAGCGAAGAAATCAGAACCTGGCAAGTGTTGACATTGGTGATATCCTCCACCGTGCCAGGCTAATGGAAATAGGTCTCTTGTTACGATACCTTGCCGGGTGCTAGGGTTACCCAATCCTCCAATCTCTCTCTCTCTCTCATCTCTCTCTCTCTCTACTCTCGCAGCAGGTCTGCAATATGTATATTTCATCTGTACCTCTTACACCCTACATATCGGATCGGAATCTTCTTACGGGAAATGTTAAATAAATTGTACTTGTGGCCGGGACAGAAACTCGCAGACTGACACTACAGCTACTACAGCACACTGTCTCCTTTATTTATTAATACTGGAGAATTCGGATATATATATTGCGATTAGGCAGGAATTTTTTAATGATAAATACAGTAAGAATGCCAATACATGAGTTAAAAAAATAAAAAATAAAAAACGATAAGAATGTCACTATATTCCCTTAGTCCGTATGCTGCATCCAAGAGGTCCGGTCAAAAAAGCAACCATATTTGGAAAGTATCCTCCCTTAACTGGGAATGAGGTACTAGAGTTTTAAACTGAGATCTATTCCACCTATTCCTTGGGCGCCCTGAGAGACTACGAGATACCGGCAGAGCAACAAGGTTAGGGATCGTTTGGCCCGATTGGGCTCACAATGGTTGGAATACCGAGTGATGTAGTATGAACTAGAAGAAGAACGGTTTATCCCAAGGATGCGCAGGACTGCCCATGGCTCTGGTTCGGCGTGGGGCATTCCCTAAATAGACCGGAGTCGTCGGACAGTATCCTATTTTAGGCGACAAGCGCACGGGGCAGAATGCAAGGGGTGGCTGTGGGGCTTCAAGACATGGCGACTTGGCCCGGTCCGATGCCAGTCCCGTACTTTGTTCGCCGAAAACTCTTGCGATTCGCCATCGGATTCTCCCTGCAAATCATGTTATCGGCCCACGATAGGTTTGATTTGGCAAGTTAATAGAACCGCGAAAACCAGCTACGAGTAATGAGGTGAAATAAGGCCAAAGTGCTCAGGATACCGGTACTCGAGCACAGCCGCATTCGTAAAGCTCCCAATACCCTCCCTTGTCATATCTCAGGAACAGTGCCAACCAACAACAAGCGAACAAGAAAAGCCTCTTAACTAAGTGTTCTTAGATATGCTTTTAGGGATACCATAAAATTTTAACACAATTTGATTTTGCCGAATAATGAGAGAGAGGACTAGCAGAGCGTTTCTAAGGGCAGGGAGTCTTGGGAGGGGTATCAGAACTTTGCGAATACGGCTATAAGTACCGTGTAATGTATCATAGCCCGAAAATCTGTTGGTCACCCTAATCTAGCCCTATAGGACACTAACTACTTGTTGATGTTGGAGGCTCGGAGGAAGCATGAGTGATTGTGCCTGAGACGGAAGACTGCCGGAGGAATTCATGGGTGTTTGGAAGGATGCACAGAGGCGGGTTGAGGGAAGGGGGCGATGGTGGGTGAGCGGGCGATAGATAGAAAGCAGGAAGCATAGGATAGAGGATTCTGGTTTGATGGAAATGGTTAGCTGGTTCTTTCCTTATCGGGAATTGCATAGAATAATTTCATGCTGTGTTTTGGTGGAAGGTTGCGGAAAGGAAGAGACTCATGTGGTGATGAGGAGAATTTGCCTTGTGTTTTCTATTAAATTTTAGATTTTTTTTTTTCCGCCTATGTCTTGAGAGTTGGATGAGGCGTCGTTTCTGCCTAGATCAATATCATCGAAGGTCACCGCTTTACAGCACTGATCACGACAGTAACGCCAAGATTACTATGATAATACGATACCATGATATGCATAACATTACGGCGGCACCCACAAAATCTCACATCGTGCTCAAAATATTTTCCAGAGAGGACTTACATTTCTTTTTCGAAACAAAAAAAAAAAAAAAAAGTATGCCTGTATAGAACCTGCAAAGATACAATAAGAGTAACATCAAAGTTTTGGGTTGAAATTAATATATGTCTCCCTCCCAGCTGAAGTTAATGCAGGAATCAATTTTCACTTCTCAGCGGATTACTGCACCAACTGAGGGCTTCAGGACAGTTTACTCCGAATTCATGATTTAAGTTCACCCCACAAACTCCCTTTATCTAAAAAAAAAAAGTGATCCAGACATGTGACTACTGTAGGTACTGTACATTATAGATATAGGTGATATCATACACGATACGGATATGGTATGGTGGTATTGGCTCAACTACATGCATGACCACAGCTAAGATATTTGCGATTTATAAGATCAATGTAGCCACTGAAATGCAGTAGGCTGCCCGTGTTCTGTCCCAGCTCCATCCCGAGCATCCTATTCATCATCGACTCCATCGACTCGTGCGCTCTCTCCACCGTGCTGGAGGACAAAGCCGGGAGCAATCCGACGAGATCCAGCAACCGGCCGGAGGCCTAACAAAACCAACGCGGGCCTCCGAGGACTCGATCAAGATAATATTCACCACTCGCCTACCGAGAAAGCCCCACCCCACCACAGGCGCGCTCTTTGAATGGCATCGTAGTCAGCTAGATGGACGGGAAGAGAGATGACTTCCCCCTCCCCAGATTTTGCGCCACCATTTCATCGCAGAGGCTATGGCGGCTGTGCGGAAGCTGTCTAGCGGTCAGGCATTTCTGAAGATGATCACCCCTGAGGGCGCAGATATGTTTCTGCTGGTGCATCGAATAGGTTCTGGCTGCCGAGCCTTTATTCTATCATCAGGATCAAGTGAGAGCTGCTGGGGTGCTATGACCCCGATACCACAGAGCGGGCGTTAATAGAGGTGGAGATTCCGCACCATTCTTGACGGGTAGCAGTGGCGTTGGCGGACTTGCCTTAGCTCTTCCTGGCTTCTTCTATTGGATATTTTGGGTTATCTAATGGCACTGTACATATTATATTAGAAGTATGGATTCAGGTCCGCTGTTTCGGTTGTACCCTACCTTTTTACGAAGTTGGGGCAGGTGATGTACTTGCGTCAGTTTCTGTAAATCCCAAATGGCTAGGGTTGACGAATAGTTTACTCGAAAACCGCATTTCCGTGATTGCACAATAATGTCTGCAATTCCATCCAAGCCATAACGTGACGCTCGAGATACTCCGACACATCCATTTTTTATCGGAAATGCAAGCCCCGGAGGAATCGGTATGGTATTGTAAGTATTCGCATTGCATTAGCACAGCCGTAAGAATTCAAATAATTGAACCCGGAGCTAGGACGTTGGAGTTGCCTTTGCTGGTAAGGTACGGCACTTGTTTCCGTTTCTCTGTCTTAAGCTGGGGCCTCGAGGGTCAGTTTTCACGGTGTTTCCCCCCCCTATCCAAGAGAGGAAATTTTGAACTTCCTAGCGCGAGATTGAATTATTCGAGTTCTTACGTTATTCGATCGCATACCTTTCACTCGTACGATCATAAAGGGTCACTCGCCGGAGGTCAGTTTACGTTCAAGACAAGCAACCAACAATGAACGAGCCACCACCCTCAAAATATTCTCTGACATAGGCAGTAAGACAGCTCCAAATTTGCAACCTTCAAACATCCTACACCTCCCAAACCCACGTTACCAGGATGTACCAGTATACAGCCACTCGGCAAAATTCTTCCTGAAACGGGGCTTCCCCCGCCGGAGATTAAGGTGGCCCAAGGGGGGGGTGGCACCGGTATTGCGCAGTTGGGGTCCGCGTGGGGGAGGAGCCCATTCCAGGGGTAAATCCTGTTTCACAAGGACCTTCGCTGACTGGCTGCACTCCCCATCATGCCCCTCCGTGCCCTCTAGTCCATCGGTCAAGCAAACTCCAGCCGCCCTCCCCCGCTAACACCCGCTAGCCCTCGTCTAATCACCCTTACTACTGGTATGCCCATGCGCATGCCTACTTGAGTAGTACTCGTATACTTGAGTGCGTCGCAAAATCATCCGCGATGGCGACGGCGCGTTCGAAATGAGCCCACTCAAGATCTCGGTTCTGGTGTTCCACGAGCGCCAGCGCCAGGTTCACGGAATCGCGCATATGTAGTCAGTTCAGTAGCCGCCGGACAAGGAGGTCAATGTTAAAGAAACCTAATGAAAGCACTAAAGGATGAAGCGGTGAGAATGAAATCGCTGAGAGGCTAGGCGCAAGGGAACGGGAAAGTATGGTGCACTGAACGATCGGCGAAGACGCTGGCGAGGAGCAGATGAGGAGGTAAATACACCTCCGAATACGGTACCATAAAAACTCGAAGAGCTAAACGGACCATGTGCTGGGAGAGCTTGTAGTCCAAAATTTCCCCCCGGTAAAACCTTGCTTTTCCGAGGTAAATTTTTCCGAGGTAAATAAAAAAGAAAAAGCACTAGATCTTACTAGGAGAGACAACTCCAACTCCTAGCACGTGGTCCGATCACTCGAGTTCCAACGGTAGGCTGGCGGCTCCAGGAAGTCAATGAACTTTGGGGAAACACGCCATCCCGACAAATTATGATCCTCCGCCATCCCAAACAACCTCTGATAGAACTATCCCGATATCTCATAATCCCCCGCAATCCCTAAGCCTTTGCCCTCTGCCAACGACCATATGCCTAATGATAGGGGTGTGAAAGAAACAACGCTAAACCAAATACCAAATACCTGGTGCCCGATGGCAACGGGTGTCAACAAAACCAAAAGCCTATCCTACGCCTAGAGGCATAGGATATGAAAGCAACAATCCACTATCATAATAATAATATTATTATGATATCATACCATGTGTCTACTCGTACTCACCGCACACCTCAAAATCCAACACATGTGCTATTCTGCGATACCTCCGAGATCTCGGTCGCCTCGTGGCCTGGTGTTTACACGAAGTCTTCTAGACTAGTCGTACTCGTACCGTACAAAGATACCCTGCGCGCACGTTCTAGTTGTTATAGTAAACATAGCATTATAAAGTCACGTCACAGAAACACTAACACACACTTCGACCCGCTCCTCGCCGCCGCGACGCCCGGATGCCAGACCACGCCCGAACCGAAGACCACGCCGACGTTCCCGGCCGCCTGTCGAGAAGCGTCGACGAGGTCTCTCGCTTCGGCGCTGTGCTTGTGCTCGGCGATTTTGGAGATACCGGTGGCAAGGGTTGAGGCTATGTGTGATGCGCTATGCGGACGTGTTTTCTTAGAACATGCTATCATAACTATGAAGGTGTTGAGTAGAACTAACCAACCTCTCACCGATCCCACCCATAGCGATGCCAACGGAATCAATTCTCTGGGAAACCGCCTCTTTGGGCAGACTCGTATCTGGGGTCTTCAGTAGTCCCGGCAGTGGACGCGAACACCCTGCCAGCCTTCTCGCCAGCCCACTCCCTAGCCCCGAATGTTGCCCTGCTAACTGCCTCGCCAACTCTCCTCGCCAAACTCATGGCTTTACCCGCAACCTCTCCACCGTCGTTAGCTGTCCTCCCCGTAACCTCTGAGAATCCCGTCTCCTCATCGGGCTCAACCCTATCCTTCTCCAGCCGCTCCTCCATTGCCCCGGAAAACTTGTATGACAGGGTCACAGCCGGAGAGCGCACTGCTGTCGCAACGTCATCCACGCGCTACCCTTTCTCCAGGAATCTGTGCTCCACCAGAATCTCCTCGAAGGGGGGTAAGTGCGGAGAGGCTGGCTGTATGACGAGCTCCATGAAGCCGGCCTGTTACAGCTTCTGCTGCCGGAGATTGGGAGCGGGATTGTTACTAGGTATGTTGACGGAGGCTTGGGGCCTTCACGAGAGGTGGATATTAGGGGGATTGGCGGGGATATCGAGAAAAGGAGTCTGGCTTCTGTAGGGGTGGGGGATGTGCTGGCCGCTGGTGGGGGGAAGAGAAATGCTGAGTGTGCGGGGTGTGCGGGCTGTTAGAGGTATTTTTGTCTTGCCGACCATTTGAATGGCTGCTATCATAATATTATCATATTATTATCATACTCGTGCGTTGGGAATTGAGAGGAGGAAGGTCACTGTACTCGTAGGGTAGTTGTGGTTTGGTGCCCCACGGGGGAGGGTATGGTACTGGTATCCTGAAGGAATCAAAAATGGCAGGGTAAATTTACAACTCAACTATTCTTGCAACCGACATCACACCTCCCCGCGCCAATCCGAAACCGGATGAAAAACTAGAATTTGCAATAATATCACAGCTTTGCCTCATCACCATCACCATCGCCACCACCACCATCAGTAGCGGTACTAAATATACGCATACCAATAACACAATCCCGTGCTCTCGGAATACCCTCCTGCCTTCTTCCCATTCCCTCCTTACAATATGATACCCCATCCCTCCAATCGTGAAACCACGCACTATGAATGTGTAGACCCCAATCGTTTCAAATGCCCGCACGGGCAGAACCATTCTATTTGAAATGAAAAGAATAAATTCCCCCTCCATCCCACCTCAATGCCCGGAGGGAGGTGGGTGGTCAGTGAAGCTGGGCCAAGAAAGAGTATGAAGCAAGACTTCGCCTCCTTCTTGAATCCTGTACTCGAGTATTTTTCGCTTTAACAGCCGCACCGGTACTCTTGCATCCTGCTCATGTGATCGGGTGGGATCGAGACCAACAACAACAACAAGCAAAGAAAGAAAGCAAGTGAGCAAGCGAGAGAGGGCGGTTAAAAATATTATATTATATTTTGTCTTAAGGGGTGGAGGGGAGTTTTTTTATCAAGAGGCTTGGTCTTAGTTTTTTTTTACTCTTACTACTTCCGGCGAGCACGCTAGGGGTTTGTAGGAGATAAAGAGGAGGGGAAAGAAGGCGACGGTGGAGCACGGGTACTGTACCTTACTCGAGTACAAACACCGCAGACAGGGAGAGATAAAGAAGGAAGGAACGCTAGGCTGGATCTCGACTTCAACAATTGTATCGTCATCTATTCACAGAATTGGAGAGCGTCAATACTATACCATCCCACCACACCGCCAACATTACCGCTATCATCGCTAGCTGCAAACCAGCAGGCAGACAAACCGCATACTACCGACCGAAGGGGGAACCCCGCTCACAACAATTCGCGCGCTGTCACCACCACCACCACCACCACCACCACCATTAAGCTACTAATCAATCGAACAAAGACCCGCCAAAATGTCGATCTGGGCCTCCAAACCCACCCCGTCGACGCCCCCGCTCCACACAACCGGAAAAACCTACCACTCAACCCTCCTCCTCCTCCTCGCACACTCCCTCGAGCCATTCCCAACACCAGCGCCGGACCCTGGCCAAATAATCGAAGTTCCCTCTCTCCTACCGCCGCCTCCGCACCGACGCACATTTCCAGCTGCGTCCGCGCCCTCGCGTGGAAGGAGTACCCGTGAGGTGGTGAGGAAGGATAGTTCCTGGTGGGGGGAGCACGGCAGTGAAGCGCTGCGGGTGCGGGAGGAAGTGGACGATCTCCAGCATGACTTGAGGCTCGCGGCCCGGTTGCAGAATCGGGCTTTGGAAATTGAAGAGGGGGGGAGGAGGGCGATATGGGGAAGCGGGGCACCACTAGGGAGTGCGGAAGAGATTAAAGTGCTGAAGAAGGAGTGGGAGGGGGCAATCGCGGGGGTTGTTGCGCTTTCGTAAGTTCTCCTACTCTCCCCTCTCCCTCACGCTTGTTAGCGGGGTGCTGATTGATGCGCCGTGAAATAGGCGACGTAAACAAGCGACCACAACACCATCTACACCTCGAACACCACTCCCAGCAATTCCCTCCCCCGACCCGTCAACGGGATTACCCACCCCCCGCTCAAGCGGAACTCCACGAATTTCTGAGGGTTGGTTCAGGGACAGTCGGCGGAGTCTCGGTTTCGACGCATCGCCTTCGGTAAAACCGCAGGAAGTTTCTGAAAACCGCAAACGGAGGAGCGCTGGAAACGGAGATGTGCTTACCCCGCCACCGTCTCCTCCGCCTTTAGGTAGTGGAGGAGGAGCGCGGAAGAGGGATAGTGCGGCAGAGTTGCCAAAGTTCGAGTATATCCCTATTAAGGTGCCACCTTTGGTTAAATATTCCATTTAAACAGGCAGCTTGACGGGGGTTGTGGGTTTATGTTAGATGAGGATGAGTCGGGATACAGTGAAAGTTTATAAACGGGGCGTTGGGGTTTATTTCGTGATTTATGCATATCTATCATAGGCTGGGCTAGGTGGGATCGATGGGATTGGATGGAACGGGATATTACGATATCCTTTGTTAGGGTTATTATATTTGTTTATTATCTTGGGGGGTTCTACAATACACTAGATTATATGATAATTCGCCTCTTCTCTCTCTCCACTTCGATACAGTAGTTTTCTTGCGTCGCCCAATGACGGGTATAACACGGTAACTTGCTGAAAGGTAAACTCTATTGATACCTGATTGATGGACAGATAGGTGAGAGGATAGATACTGCTCAAACACAGTACAAGTACAGTACATGATTGCTCACACCACACAGGTATGCTAAAAGTGATATGACAAAGGGGGAGAAAAAAGAAAAGAAACTCCGCCAAAACACCAATTCCCAGTGACAAACTAGATACTCCATCCCAAGATTTGTAACGAAAAGATGGAAAACGATAGAGAAGATGCAAATAACCCCCCCCCCCCCCAATACACACACACTCCGCGATCCCGCCACCGTTAGCAGATAATCTATCTAGTCTCTACTCCTCAAAAGTAGGTCCCCATCCCACTACCCCCCCACTGCTCTTGCCCTGCCCTTCAGAAATACACATCCGCATGTACACCTCCCCGGCCACCTCCTTCAAGAACCTCCCTCTCTCCGCTCCATCACTCCTAACCTTGTTCAGCCCCTTAGCCACAACAATCGCATACCGCTGATTATGCTCCTCCTCACCCCATCGCACAATAGGCAGGAGAGTATCCAACCCCCTAGCCAGCAACCCCTCCACGAAGCCCTCCAGCTCCTTGAGCACCTTCGCTTCCACACCCTCCGCATCCTTGGGCGTGGTCACAACACCGTACATCCTAGCCAACCTCTCCTCCTTCAGGAACGGCTGTAGAAGGACAGAAATGCAGTTCCAGACCTTCAACATATCCAGCACTTGCTCCTTCGAGAAGCCGCCCCTCTGAAGCCACTCCTCCTGGGCATTGTGCGGGGACAGTGTCGGGGCGAAGAGCGTGCAATAGGACCACACGTTGAAGAGCGCTTCTTCGGTGGCGAAGGTGTTCCCCGGGCATAAGTACTCGCAGCGGGCGGATATTAGGGATGAGAACGTGCGGACGGTGCCGGTTGCTACGGAGTAGTATTCCGCATATGTCGCTGGAGTGTATGATGTCTGGAGGATGTTTAGGAAGCGGTAGGCGGCCGGGGAGGTTCTTGATAGGACTTTCTGGAGGATGAGGAGGGCTGTGGAGGTGTATAGCGTGTGCAGACGCTTGTTGGTTTCGGAGAGGGTGGTGGCAGTGGATAGGGTTGGGGAGTGGGTGTAGATTCTTAGTAGGATGTCGTCTGATAATGTCAGGAAAGGGGAGTGTCCTTGCGCCGCTTTCTGTGATGGCGGTGGAGGTGGAGGACGGGTAGGGCTCGCCAGCAGGATCGGAGAATCGGGAGGTGAGGGAGGGGTATGTATCGATGGGATAGCGGGGATTGTCATCCTCAACTTGGGCCCCTTACTAGCACCACTACTACGGGTACCTCCTTCAACAGGACTCCCCGGCGGGGTAACTATCCCATTATCGATCCTCAACTCCTCAATCTTAAGCTCGAACGGAATATCGTCCGGCGGGTCCACCCTTATCACTGGGACCCTGGCAGCTAGCATGGGTGAGTACTTAAAGTCGTTGCACTCCCCCTTCTTGTAAACCTGAGCTCTAAGCACCGTGAAGCTCTCTCTTTTATTATTACTACGGCTATCGCTTTTCCCCCCGTCATTTTTTTTCAATATCGCGGCTTCCTTCTCGCAGATAGCGCGCGGGGTCCGATTAGTTAGAAAGTCATGCACATTCCTGGTTTTCGTGAACCTCCCCAGGGCGGTTTCACCTCTGGGTTTTCGCTTGGGAGAGGTAGTGGAGGTGGATGGGGAGGGGGAGGGGGAGCGGCTCCTGTGTAGGAACGTAGATATGCCTGAGCGGATTATAGACCTTTCTCGTCGGCGGGGCATGTTCCTTTTTTGCTTATCTTTAGTTAATGGATGGATAGTATTGTATTCGTCTTTGTAGGATGGGTGTTGATGATGAATAAAAAAGGATGGATGGATGGATAGAACACTGGGGAGGAGGAATGAAGAGATTTTATCAAGTCTCGAGCGACGTGGGGAATGTTTTTTTTTTCTTCTTCTTGTTGCAGGGCTTAGTTTTAGTGGTTCCATTGCTTTACTTTGTGTGGGTTCGTTGCACTTGCAGGTTGGAGAGGGCTGATGGTTGGATAGAATGGATGGGCAGAGAGGGCTGTGTTGCGCGAGGGGAGGGAGGATAAAGCATGATTGGTGGTGCTTTACGATACTTGTACAACTTTTGGAAAGCTTTCCGGTGTACGGGTATTGATGTTAACTTTTTTTTCTTGCGAGTGTGAGTTAGGCGTTCTGCCTGGCTACGAAAGGTGCCTGCTATGCTTGATCCTCGGAGTCGACAGATTTCCTCGCACTTGAGCAGGATGAGGAGCAGAAGCAGAGCTACTTAGCCCGCTGCCGGTACCATTTTGACTATAATAGGTGGAAGACGGTAGCATAACAGTGAGTTGGCGAATTCCGTTTCCCAGCAGAATATCACCAAGAAATTCCCCGAAAATAATTCGCAGAAAAACTCACAATGAGGGGCTCCACTTAACTTACTTCTCCATCAGGCGAGCTGAAGCTGAGAAGGCAGGAAGGAGAGGGTCAATCAAAGTGCCTCACCATCACTGACGAAGAATAAGATGACGTGAGTACTTCTCACTCCTTCCCTGAGAAGAGTGGTTTGAGTGTAACCACTCCACGAATCCCCACTCAGAGTGGCAGTGAAAATCCATTGTATCACACATGACTCAACAACAACCCATGTCATCCCCATCCATCCCATACAGGCATTTGTGGCTGCTAGAGCGATCAATACCATAGGCCAGGCTGCGGTGATTACTCACCGTTCGATAGGGCTCCTGGTGTCATATCCAGTGGACTTCACTTACTCCATATGCAAAGTTCCAGAGGGTATCTAAATTCAATCGAGTTCTGCCCCCATCTCAACTCGCTCTACCGACACTGGCATCACGGAGCGTCAAAGTACCGGTAGTCTAAGGAAAGGAAAGAGAAAGAAGCCCTGGAAAGAGGGGGGGTTGAGTGGGAGCGCCTCGCCAATCCCCGCCCCATCCTCAATCCCGACCAACTTTATCTATCCGCCCTTCGGCGCCCCACCCGCAGCGGCGACCTTCCCGCGCGGTACGAGCCCATTTATTCCTCTCTTGGTGAGTACGCTATCGCTTCTGGTCTCCGACGTTCCAGGGCCTCTTTCCTCGACGTCCCCCCCCCAGCAGCATCCCGAATATTCGGCATCGGCTTGCAAGTCAACGGGGGCTTTTCCATGTCCGCCCTCCCTTTCGCGAATACCACATCTACCCCTTCGAGTGATCAGCCGGCTGTCTCGGGATGGGAACGGTAGATTATTGGGAAGAACGATGCATTGGAAATGGTGGAAACTGGGTACGTTTTCCAGTCGGTTCTTACGGTCACTGTGGGTGTCACCTGGACGATTGGGTAGTATTAACCCAGTTTCACAAGTTGCAGCCCAGGTACTGCATAATTAATCACTCGTTAGGCTCGTCCAAGAGAAAGGAATAAAAGCATATATTCGAGTCAGGTGGCACCGAGCACAGTGATAAACAACCCAAATGCAGTGCTTTTTTTGGCCATCTACGTGGTTCCGAGAATCACAACAAAAGAATACAAGTGAGAAAGCAAAGGTAACCCTCTTTGAAATGGCTAAAGAGGGAATATAAGTGGATAAAATCTGCATGCCCATACTTTTGATTGCATTATAAATTATCATTTTTGAACCATTTAAGCGCTTTTTACTATAATTAACATAAAATCGTGCTCTCAGATCAATTGCTGAACCGATGTACAGTACAGTATGTGCAAATGTGACCACCATTGCGGTAATCTGTCCTGCCGCCCCCCGAAGAGACATTTTTCGCCGGCCAGCCCGCCCAACGAAGAGCGAGGGAGAGAGGGATTGAGGGCGCATAATTTATAATTCACGGCAGCGCTTACACCATCGAGGATGAGCGGCATGGTTTTTGTTAGACTAATTGAATTCTCGAACAGCACTATGAAATGGTAAGTTCGGCAACTCGTACTCGATAGTTTTCTGGAATGCCCGCTAGGGCGGCAGCAAATGACAAGATTACATCTACCAAGCTGCCGGCAGATCCGACTCGAAGCGCCGATCAAAGTTCTCTTCAAATTTTTTCCCTTTCCCCGAGCGAACACGTCTTTAAACGTAAAATTTTCTTCAACGCTGGATATAGAATGGATCGCTTCTAAGACAACGACAATGCGTTTACTAGCAAGCGTACGGTATCTGGGTCGGAAGTATTCGTTCCGCTCAGCGTACCGATCACACGGGTAGCCTCTTCGTCGCATTCGTGGTCGGGCAGCCGTCCGAAAGCATGATGCCTTTGGCCTCGAATTGCGTTGGCGCGGGTGGAGTGTGGTGTCGGACCTCGGGGGCGCCAGGAGAGACTGGTTGAAGTTATTTCGAGGAGGGTCTGAGGGGCGATAGGGAATCGCCATTGTGAGCTGTTATCGACATAACTGAAGCCCTATAACTCGTTGGTCGGGTGATAGAACGTGAAGGGTGGAGCGAGGCATACATAATTTAGCCAGTACTCGAGTACGAGGTTAGAATTCCGACCATAATCGTTGCTGCTCCGGTTGAGATCCGGTTGTGTCTTTCCTTGCATTCATTCAGCTTTCCATACGGGACTAGAATTTATATTGGCGCCATTGCCAAAACCCGATTGAATCGCCACACAGGACAAAAGAACCCCATCGTGCATATCACTGTTATTAAGGTGGTAAAGAAGGCAAGCTTACCTTAACTACTCTCCGAATGATAAATTGACCCAGCTCCCGCTTCCCCTTAAAAACCGCAACCTGAAATTATGCCAAGCATCATCACCGCCGCTCCAAGTCCCCTCGTGCAAGGCGCTCGCCATATACTCGAGTGCCAGAGTAAACACCGCACAGCGCCGTTGAAGCAGCCAATCTCGCACGAGGTGGTCCAAAAATGGAGAGACTCCCGCAAAATATCGGCTGGTGGAGGCAATCTTATCGAAGATATATGAATATATAGCAATGCGCAATAGAAGGGTAATAATAATGGTAGTAGATTCTCCAGTAATAATTAAGTTAAGCTACCGTAGGTGCGGGAAGGGATGTGGCATAGCTGTATAGAAAGATTGTTTGGGCATGTCACTCATGACCAGAAAGCAGTAACCAAAGATCAACCAATAAGCATATAAGGGTAACAAGAGGAACAAGGAGAAAGGATAAGGAGAACAGGGATAACAATAGACAGTGAGATCTGATAAGAGAAATAAGGGATTTGAATGAAGCCTTTGAGGGTATAAAGAAATACGCACATATGAATAACAGAATACTTATAGATCTGGCCGAACGAGGTTATGTGAAGACCGCGTATTTTGAGGACCGTTACGTGTATGTGTGTTCCCGACATGCTCTCCTCAGCCGCAAAAACCCCCCAGACACGATCTTAGCTCATTACCACCACCGCATCAAAGATAGTTAGGGCGAAATGGCTCGGCTAGAGGAATCGCGTAAGCAGAGCATTAGTGCGCATGATAGAAACTTACACTTTCTCGGGTATCGCGTGATTCCATGATGCTATCGCAGTTTCCCGACACAACTCTCGCCTGGCGGCCTTATGTCATGCCGGGGAGGGCCGGAGTAAATAAAAAGTAATACTCGCGATACTCATAATCCCTTTGTCACACCCGAAAGGAACACATCAGCAACCGAGCAAATCAAGATCAAATACAACGGTCACTAAATATCACACTGCAAGCGACCCAGACGAAAGCCGAGTAATATCACTCGGAACGCCGGGTCCATGGTAAGCCCCCATTCCATGGTAATAAGTAGTGGGCGGCGCTAAAAATCTAGCTAGCTTCCCCATATCCGACCAATGAAGGCCAAAAGACTTATGACAAAAAAGACTTGCTCGAAGAGCAAGGGTCCCGTCGTAATAACAGTATCACCCACCGAAGGGGTTGCCCGACAAGTCCAGGAAACCGCTTTCCTTCTCTCGTATTGGCTCAGTCCAGTTCGGCTCAGTTCAATTTCTCTAGGCGCGCTTACGGGTTCCTGACTCTTGAGAAAAAAATGTATATCATGTTCGTCCTCGGAAGGGTGAACGGTTAGACTACGCCAGAGCTAGTTTTACCTAGGAAGTATGTACCTCTGGAGGAGTGAAGGAGGTTAGTTGGCAGGTTGCAGTTGGAGCAAGTTCCTTCTGTTTGTCGGAAGAATATTTCTCCGGAACACCGCTTGAAGCTCTTTAGCATAGGGTTGGAGTACCGGTACCGGTATCCTCATGGGAACGATGTCAGCCCAGGAGTTTGTTTTGCGGAACGGATCTTCCTGGTTAGAGCTTGAATCGGTCCACCTGCAAGGAGTTCCGCTTTTCGTTTAGGGCTGCAGCATGCAGCTTGGCCTTACTGCAAGACTGTACTCGAGTACTGGTACCGGTACTCGAGAAGTAGGGTGAGAGGTAGGAAGAGAAAGTCGGGAATGCATGTTGCTTAGAGGACAAATGTATCCTTGCAACTGATAAAACTTGCAGACAAGGTTACTCAGGTAATCCGAGCTGCAGCCCTGTGCTTCACTATGATTACTCGAGTAGTTAGCTATGGCGCTCCGCAATCTCGGATCGCGGGAGAGAAAAGAGGAAGAAAAAAAGGCAAGGAGAGGATACACCGAAATATGGTCATCATTAAACACAGAGACTCACAAATGTTCCAACGCCTCCATCATCTCAATGCAAGCATGCGTTGAGATCGCGGCTCAAATAAGGTGTTTTCAGCCGCAACTCAAGCATTAGCTTAACAAGAGCCTCACCTCATTTGACCCTACTGTACCGGTATCTTAACTGCCGCTCACCGCACTTCCATAAAACCCCTGCTTTATCATAATCAAAGCCCGAATACTTCAAGCGCTTGTGGTAATGATAATACAATGCAAGCACCAGTGCGAGGAGGGGGGGGGAAATCTAGCTCGGAGAAAGTAGAGAAAGTTCACTTTCGACTTGTGTAGCCATGATTAACGCAAGATCCGGCCTTCACAAGCTTCAAGGCTCACACCTCAGATGAAACCGACGCATAATTTCAGCAGCACAAGTTGACCAAGTGTTTAACCTTGTGAGACCAAGCTAGTATGCAAGACTTTCCTTTCCAGGTAACAGTCACGGCATCCAATTTGTATGACGCACTGTAACCTTGATAGATGGAGATCGGAGGAGTTCTGTAGAGTTCAGCGCTATATCAAGCACGGGAAGATAGTCACGTTAGGGTGAAAGTTTGCCGTGTAGTTATCGGTATCGCAGACAGCTCGCGGTGCTTCGTTACTCAAGCCTGTTCTGTCTGGTGCCGCTCGATGGTATGGGGATACTACTAAGGTAAAAGCGAATTCGGGGTTTAGAGCACTTACTTCATCCTGAATTCTGCTAGTGTACTGGAGTATATAACACAGCACAGTTTTCTCTCGGAATCACCCCTGTCCACTTGAGTAATCTTTGAGATGTGTACGCGTAACAATCAATCAAGAATTGAAATCTTTCTAGGTGGAGCTCTGGTTCCTGAGAACCTCACTCTCAGAAAACGCTGTATAGGGGAAAGGTGGGAATAGATTGTTTGCACTGATTGTCTTTGGCTGTTGGACGAAGTTACAAACGATGATACTCGACGAAATTGTACTGTAACTTACACAATGTCACAACCTTTTCCAAACTCGTTTTTTCCAATACAATCGAATTCTGCAAAAATTTATCCTACACTACCAAGTGGGCACGGGGTTTCAACGATCCATGCAGCCTATGATTCAATGCAAGACGGAATGATATACTATCTCCGGTAAAAGACCAGGGGTGTCCAATAGGAATTGATAGGGTAGTTGGCGGGAAAGTAAACGGGTTGACCAACTGTTTCATATGAGACATATACGGTGGAGAAGCGCGCCAAACCTTGTTCGAGGATCGCACGGTCACATCCCATATCCCCTCATCACCAGATGATCAATTACACTACGATGGCACAGCTCATTGTCATCTGTGTATTTTGCCTCAAAAATGACATTCATTTGTCACATTAGAACATAAAAACTTACTATCCAATTATTAAAAACCCGCAAGTAAGATGATTCATTCTTTGCTATCAACATATTAGCATCCTAAGTATTTCCCTGTAGATCTGGGTTGTGTGTGAATACCTGCAATCTGCAGTTTTCCAATCAAGTACCTCTTTCTAGGGCACCCATACAAATTTTAGGCGCTTAGACCGAAATCTAGAGCTCTTCTGCACAGAGTTATCTTGCTAGACAAGCCCCGGGTTAATTGACAACATGCCACTCAGACATTTAATCCTTAGATTCCTAGCTGGGTGCACGTATATCTATATATAATAATTCATGGGAAGGTTGACGTAGCAGGTGTGAAACCTCCCCGAGAGCTTTGGTTAGTCTTGTTATACTAGTATAAGCTACAACGATCGACCTACAATGAACTATGGTCAGAAACTAGACCAATATCTCTGCAGCTCTTTAGACACTATTGCTCTGGATCTGAAGGAAGTTTCTTGAATTACATGTATTGCGTCGAGACAAGCGGTGGATGCCATTAATTACTAGCGTACTGGCCTAGAGCTATGTGGTGCAAATACCGAGGGGAACAGCTAGTACCCGGGATTCACCAGCAGTAGAACTAACATTCCCCACATCTCCTGCAGCACCGGCGAAACTCTGTTTCCAATTTCGCACGTAGAACATTTCCCGTGCATAAACCTAGCTCTTCCAGTCCCTTGAGTTGTTTTTTTTTGAAAGGGTCAAGAGTGTGGAACCATTACTTTTTTTCCTCAATTTCGTACCTGATTGCCACTCGTGGGTGCTGTTAATTAAAATTTGGTTGCCTTGCCTACAGCCTATGTCCGTCCTAGATTAATCGAGCACTCAGCAAACAAGCTAAATTATTACTACTCATCGGCCATCACTCGAGACCTTTTGTGCCCGATGTCTGGGGATCGTATCTGGGAGAATAGAAAATAATAGGAAATTATCCCGGCTCACTTTACCCGTCTCGCCCGAGAGGTTTGGAGAGCCCTGTGTTGGGCGGATAGGGTAGGACACTTTTCGGCTTGGTTAAAGAGATTTGAGCTATGCGCTGAAGACGTTGAATCAATAATATGTAATGCGATAGGCGAAATTACATTTTCATTCCAGCAGACTGCATTTAGTAAGCTGCAGACTGAATGCTTTCATTATTTCGACAAATTTTCAGCCTCAACACAGCAGCTCTCCTAGGGGGCAGTTTCGGATCAGGGTAAATTAGCCCTCGGTTGCTCTTCGAAACCTAATGCTTGTCGATAGAGAGGTGTAACAGCTATCATATATGGCCTGTTGTAGGAGGGCTAAGGTTCCAATATTCTAATCTATGATGGAGCAAGAGCTCAACTTGAACTTCCGCCTTTATTTGCTTCGAGTAGCACTCTTAGTTCTCGATTATCGCGAATTATGGTAATATCATATCACAATAAGCCAAACTTTGGTATCAAGTGACAGGGCTTCAACTGCGGCCCACTACCATCTCTCGTTTCAACTTACATCCGGAACATATTAAACTTTCTAGACCATTATATGATAGGAACAGGTCCAGACATCCCATAAACTCACAAATCCCTATGGAGGCCTAATCTCCTTTTATCGGCAGCCATTATTATTAGCTTACCTGGAATTTATTCGCTCGGAGCATCCGGTTACGGAAACTCCGAGTATAAGTTTACCATAAGGTTCCAAACAGTTGTGAGCTTGGGCTGATAAACGACGCATGTGAGTAAAGTTTGTGACAGTGGCTCAGTACGACGGCGGTTAAGGCTTGACTGGAGACGAGGCTCTGTTATCCATTTCCGGACCAGCTCATCCTAGCCCCCCCCCCCCACCATTACGCATCGGTAGTTTAGAGTCTAATATGCAGCAGAAACACAGTACAGAACCGTATGTTGATGCAATTCTCTCTGCTGTGTACTGTACGGTACAGCACTAGATAATCAAATACAACGCATAAAAAACGGTAGTGCAACGGGCTCCAAAGGGAAAGGGTCGAAAAACCAACCACCAACAGCGATGCAACCTTTTTCTTACAAGCGCTCACATTCTGGAATACGGTGGGGCACATAGTATTTCATGATTCTTAGAAACTCTCTTGCCAAGGAAATGACTAGGGCTAGCTACGAGGATCGCTACTCGAGTATATGTACGGTGCTTGTCTCAGGACATAAGTACCCGAAAACGGGGATTAAAAAAATATACCTGTAGTCAAATATCTGTGCGTATCTGAGCCCCAATACAAAAATACCCCTCTGTTTTCGGGTACTTCTGGCTTCGGACGAGCAGGAATGACTGATGTCCGTTCCACACACGCGCACAATACGGTACACACCCTTGCCTGAACTTTCCCGGTTATATCGTGGTACAAGATATGGGCTGGATGTAGATCTAGCAGACTAATGGTGCTTGAATACAATACCTTACCCGTCATCCACCATGTTTGTCGTGGAATGGAGCTAGCATGGCACAGAATAGGATGGCTGACTAGAACTCTGAGGCCTTCCCAGTGCCCAGGTGGCCAAGTCGGTCAAGTCAGGTCACTAAGACTTTTGTCACATAACGGGTCTAGATAGAACCCGTGACCCAGATGGCTCATAAGGATTTAGAAATTAGAAAGGCTTGGGTATTTTGACAAAGTACCGGTATAGGCCATCGGTAGTTCCGGAGAGGCACACCATCAACCGTCCCAGTTAGAGAACTGTATGACAGGACGTTGCGGTGGGATTCTGCCTCACACACATCACCACAAGCGAAAGAGCCGGTAGTTTGGTAGATCTGTGAAATTTTCCAACCTGGATCTGAAATGCAATGCGCGATGGGGCACAAGTGTTGTTTTTTCTCCCAGGATGTGTGCTGCAAGTGATATAAGCGGGTGTGGGCGGATTTGGACTTATCGTAAATTCTGGGTAACCTCAACCCGCCGCCGACCTCTGTATGGCGCTTACTATCCCCAGAAAAGCGCATTTGCCACAGGATTAGGACTTAAAAAACTACTCGGAAAATCAGGCGGGGCCTCAAGATTTTAGTGGTAGGCAATTGTAGTCGTCTTCACAAACGTCAGAAAATTAGGGGTAATGGTTACTTTAAGAAGTATGACGACGTTTCGGGTTCACCTAGAATCTACGGTACTCCCTTAGTTTTTGAAGGGTGATGGAAGAGACAGGCTGCAAATAATGGCCCGGCACCTAGCACTCCTACTAGGAGCCGCAGGGGAGTCAGGTATGATAAAAGAAATATTATGTGAGAAATACTGGATTTCTTTGTGTATTGGCCTTGCATTGAGGAAAAAATGGAGGGAGGCTCAGCAATAAATTTGTCACTTAATTATTCATTCGCCCAAAAGCGGAGCCCAGCCAGAACTCTTTTGCTGTGCCACAGCCAAGCCCGTTGAAAGTGACCAATGAGAAGGAAACTCCATTAATTACCCTTTCTGAGGCATTCTGGAGGCACCGCCCCCTCTCGTTTGGATTGTTCATCAAGAATGCCCTGATTAGGGAATTTAATGTCTAGACTGTTTCTACCGTAATAGTACCGTTACGCACTTTTTTAGTCCTTTTTTCCCCTTGCGATACCTTATTATGGTTCTGCACTACGACCTCTCGGAGGAAATATTAGTAAACTCTAACCTACGGGCTAGCCAGAGCTACCTCCTCGAGTACATGTCACCTCTTCACACCCTTAAAAACTCTTTCCTAAGATCCAAGCCTCTACCCACGCTAATCTGTTTCCACCCACCCGGTACGGTCACAACTACTATTTTGGCTAGGAACTCTGATGGGGACTGGTAACCGAGGCTGCTTTCCTGGCGAAATGGCGCTTATAATTCAGCTTGATTTTCTCATCCGGGTTTAGTCTTTACTACAGATTAGATGGTGACTTGAATGGTTCTGCCATAACGAAGGATGTGGGATGGTCAAGTCCCCTAAACCTACGTCTACCGAGAGGTACCGGTACGTAGTATGTTCGATCCTCTACGAGCGAGCCTTACGGACACTCCCGCATTAGAAGCGTTTGTGGCGAGATTTAGTTTCCCTTGGGTGAGTGCCTCTATGACAAGGACGGTCGAGGTAACAACAAGCCCGGCAATACATTCGTAGGGTGCAAAAGACAAAAGGGGAATAGCCAAAGAAGAAACTTGTGAGGTCATGTAGCAGCTGGCCACGGCCCCCACCTCTACATTCGTTCCTCCCCTACCTGCAGCCTCCCTCCCCCCTTCTGCCCCGCAAGGTGGGTATAAGTGCGTGCCACCGTCAGCCCGTTCATGCCGTTGCCGATCAGGAAACCAAGCTTCTAAGAAGTGAAATCAGAATTCATCCAGAGATAGCTGGTGTTTGTTGAAGCCTCATCTCCAAACAGCGCTGCAAGTATACTCGTGGAAGTTTTGGAACAAGCCATTATTCTTTATTCCTTCTTACAAATCCCCCCAAGGACTAAGCACGGCTCAGCCCGACTTCAAGCAAGCTATCTCACCTACTGCTTTCCTTGCCCCAAGCTACCAGCCCACACTTCAATTCACCTCTTATAAGATCTCATAGTTTTCCGCCTCGAAACATGTCCTCACCAAGCAACCAACAGCAACCGCATCTCTCAGTTCAAGAAACAAGCCGGTCTTCTTCTGCTCCCCCTTCTACTTCTTTAGCACCAATCCCAACTTCTGCTCCAGCAACAACTCCCGCAATCCGAGTTCATCCAGTCCTCCAAGCTCAAACGGATTCCTTCAACAAAAGTCTAGCCGACCCAAACAACGATCCAGAAATGTCCAACTACTCCAGCTCTCCTTCAGACTACTCATACCCTTCCTCTACTGGAGGGGCTCCGAGCAGCAGCTCAGCCATTGTTTCTCAGGTAATGCCGCAATTACTTCCGGAAATTCACTGCATTGCTCTTGGAATGCTAACTGTTTCCTAGACTGAGATCAACCAAATGTTACATACTCTCCGCAGCCACAGGGTCAATACCCTCACTGAGTTGCGGAGAATTGAGAAAGTCTTAGCTTCCATCAACACTATCGAATACTGCACAGTCATGAGGGATGCATGGAACCACTACGTTGGTTCCAATTTCCTCAACGAACTCCGAGGTTTAACCCGCCAATATCCCTTCTCAAACGAGCTCCTGGAGAACAGCAAATGGAGGGTCTACAACGACCCCTCCAGCAACAGGAGTTGGAACTTTGCTTGGCTTCTACTCGTCAAGATGAAGAATGAGTCAGTTCCCCTTACTCCCCTCCCCCTGCGAGGCTCGTATTGGGATTTCTCGAGCTAACATTTTACTAGCAACTTGATTACTGAATACGCAACAAAGACCGCCTTCCAACCCGCAATGTGGGGCAACGTCGTCCCGGACGCGGCGAGCGCACAGCAACTTTCCAACGTCCTTGCCCAAGAATGGACCAATGCTGTTGATAGATTGCTCAAACATTGGTCCAACTCACCTCCAGTCACCGCTGAGTTCTACTAAGCTGGAGGTGGGGGACAATCAATCACAACAAGCCTTTTTTTTTATATTAATCTGCCCAGCTGCGAAAAACTCACCTCTAACGGCGTTTGCGATAGCTCAGAAGAGGGAAGGGATATGGAATATCTGGCCTGGTTGCAGTGGGGTGGGGTGGCGGGAGAGGGGCTCATCGAAAAAGCAAAAAAATCACCAAAAATTATAGAAAATTGGGGAAATCGAGGGCAATTGGCGCACCGGGCTCAGCTTATAGATTCTACCAGCTCTTCTTCCCCATTATTTTCTGGCATTTTCTTTTTATGTTTCCATTTTCCTTTAACCATAGACGGGCAAGTTAGTCTTGTGGCTCTTCCGAAGTAACTTAGGTTTTCTCGGACAACGCTCACCATTAGCTTAGCCATTTATTTGTTTAGTTCCTTTGTCTAGTCTAGTTCTAGTTTGTTAATTTTTAAGTCTCTATAACACCACTACTAATATCGTACTTCTTTTTTCGATCACCTCGTGCTACAGTATCACACATGCACTAGTAGTCTAAGCAACCACGGAAACTTGAACTGATGAAAAAACAACACCCCTTAGGCAAATTACCACCCCTAATTAATACAACATATCGCTACGCAAGGGTATTTACAATAGAATAAAGCAGAGCAAATGACTATGCAAGGATCAACCCCGCATACCCTCCTCCCTCCCTATATTTCTCATAATTCGTTAGCTACTTACAGTACCGTAGTTAATACCACAACTTTATGCCCGCCCGCCGGCACCACACGATATTACCGAAGGGGCCCGCAACTAATGTATGTCGTTTGTTTTAACCTAACCGTTTTGAGGCGCAGGGTTTTCTTGTCTAGGAGCACTACAAGTACTGTTTTGGGAAAAGAGTTTTTTCTTGGCAAGTGAAACATGCTTTTTCGAGTGGGAGCTGTGCAACGTTTGGCTGGAGATAGGAGTTAGGTAGGGTTGGATGACTGATATGATACGGCGGAGATTGGCGTTTAGCGCTCTCTGGGGGATTTGGGGGGAAAGTTCCGGCGGAGGGAGAGAAAGGTAGAGAATACTCCTTCGGGTTCTATTGGGGAGGGGGGGGGGGTGATGAGATGGGGTTCACTAATGCTTACCGTACGGTAGTTGCTTGGGTTGCCAGACTACCCTTTTCCGAATGTAAGCCCTGATAGTGGGGAATAGAGTATGTGAATTCTATACCATTTATACAGCTAGTAACTTAAGGTAGCATATGCAGCTTACTTGCCATCCTCCCACCAACTGTCATAACTGCGAAAGTGAAGAAACCCAACTTGCATCCATCCACTTCTCTGTTGCCATACCATCTTGGTCACTGGCCTGTTCGTGCAGTGCGATGGCCGTATGTCGGTTTGGCGGTACTCGAATAATAAATTGCTATCGAAGATGGGGTAAACAACTGCATCCGCCAAGCCATAATGAAATAAATATAAAAAAATGTCTGACCTGCATAGCACATCAACCCCCGCGCTAACGCTTGCGTTACTGCTTACGGAAATTTGCCTTCTTATGTGCTATTTTGTAAGACGAAGCTTTTTTCGTTGGCCTCTAATTGGTGGGTGTAATAATTTCAGGGGAATCTTCTCGACTGCTCTTTTACACGCTTTGTCCTTCCTTGGTGATTGATTATTAATTGTGAGGTTGAAAGAGAGGCTCTACACAAGGAGATCTCAGCATCTGCTAGTACCGGTATAGTGAAGGGGGGGGGAATGGAAGGTAAGCAGAAAAGGAGAAGCGGACGGCCGAAGCAAGGAGAGGGCAAAGTAAACGGGCAACCATACAAAGCTAAAGCTCGCCTGCTGCGGTTGCGGTTGTTATTATTATTGTAGTGGTTTCAATTACGCTACCAACTACCGCTACTAACCACCAACCCAACAGTGCTCGCTGCAACTGTAGTGTGCCGGGCATTCAATGCATATAATTGAAGGACCCAGAATGGGTTCCATGCGATATGTGTGTGATGTGCAAATTGGAGAGTTACCTGGATCTGGGACATGTACTGTATGCTTCGTGTGAGTAGGGGGGGGGGTATGTTTACGCGAGGTGAGGCTACCTTTCTGCACTTTGTAATGGGGACACACCCGGTAAGATCCATTCAATACGACGTGATTTTGGAGGCTTTTCACGTGTTTGGGAATGGAGGAGGAGAATGGTGGTTTATGCGGGATATGCGACTAGCGAGAAAGGGCTAACGAGGACTGGCGGACATGCCATGGATCGGCGCTCAGACAGATTCGCGATCTGACAATGGGGAAGATTAATCACAGATAGATCGAGTTAGTGAATGCATGAGAGAAGATTCTCTTCGCTTTCCCAGGTGAAACGTTTGAAGCATTGCACATAGAGTGGCGTGCAACATAAAAGTACTGCATCTCACGGGCGCAAGTTGAGGCTGGGGGGCACAATCATAGACGGAGCCCAATCCGCAGATGAGAACCACACTCGAGTGCATAGCAATAACAATCTATACTGCTACCGCTACACCAGATACCGGCATACCCGTATCATCGAACCTGTACCCCGACCTACCGTAGTGAATCCCCCCCCTCCCAAAGCCATACAACACTCGCAAAATCTCCCCCCGCTCGCCAAGGAGCAGGTCAAGCCGAAAGTGCACAGGCAACCGGATATTTTAACCTCACCTCACATCATCCGCAGCCACAAGAGGCTGGCCCTCGTCTTACCCACCAGCCCCACCCACCTACTATAACAAATCAGATCACCCTTTTTATTTAGATAGTCACAAGTTTATTTTAACCTAGCGAGCATTCCAACCCACCGGCCGTAAAACGGAAGCTTGGCTAGCTTGCGGCTAAGAAAGGTACAGAAGAGAGTGGAAAAAAGGGCTATTTCCGCGAGTGGCTAGAATCTCCTGGTGATAGGGATCATGGATAATGGTCCCCCTCTCCAAAATCCCGCAGGAGCAAGGGGCACGAGCCAGGACAGGGGGATATCGATCGGTGGATGGCAGCAAAAGCAGATAAATTGGAGTTCACTTTGGTACGGGTAGTTCCCATCACGTTGGGATCGGATTGGGCCATGCATGGGTTCGATCTGTGGGTTGGTGGTGTGTGTGGTAAGAGACAGGAGAGCCCAATCCAACCGGTTCAAGGCTAGCCATGGGGAGAGTATAAGGCTGACTTGAGGGTTTTTTAATGTTTTATATTTTCTTCTTCTCCCTTTCCCCATTGCGGGGCGGAATTAGCGTTCTACGGACGGGATGTGAGTCCGGGAAGGTTTATTGTCTGATCTTGTTACTTGTTACCTGCTTTGTCTATGCTTTAGCTTAGTTGCTACGGTGGGTTCCGGGTAAATTGTGGGGCCCAAACTTTATCCGGATCAGGCTTTTCTTGACTTGGTATCGTACTGCACCAGAGAGGCCTTACTTTGCTCGATTTTTTTTAAGAAATTTTTAAAAACCTAATTTCTACGACTGCCTCTCACCGTGAACCCCACCGGAAGTCTACCCTGAGCAAGAAAGAAAGGTGATGGGGATCAAGAAGATGGGAAAAGCGAGCGAACCCACGTTTTTATCCTGCTTCAAGTACTGGGAGCAGGGATGATGATTCTGGATTATATTGTTTCACGTGTGTCACATCGGAGACTCCTTATTTTGTTTTTTCAAGCTCTTCCGCCCCACTTTATTGTCTCCTTTTGGTGAAGTTTGTTGCCAATTTACGTTGTTGTGCTTGGGCTCCTCCTAGAGTCACTTTGATAAAAAGAACAATCTTTAATCTAGTCTTCCAGCCGAGTTCTGTTTCTTGCAGAGTGCGCCAGAGCTCGATGACAGCATCCAGGCTGCTTTGGACAGACCGGGGATATGAGGATGTGGGATGGTATGGCAGGGTCGGATAGGGATGTTGAAGATAGTCTGTCATGGGGAACAAGCTTTGGGACCAACTACAGTATCGTATGAGGCCACATATTACCCGGGGCTCAGATCGGACTCGAGTGCAGATTAGTAGTAGTGGATCACAATAGCTTCCGATGAGGGAATTGAGTTTTAGGGGGTATCGGAGAGAGAGGGAATCCAACCCAGGGGAGAACCTAGGAGGGGGGGAATTCTATCCCGGTTTCGCAAGAGAATTGGGAAAGCGTTGCAGATCTTCCTTCCGTTCGTTGGTAATTTCTCGGGAAGGCACTTTCTTGCGTTGGGGCCTTACGAATCACGGGATCACCCCAAAGCAATGCTTACCCAACGCTACAGCGGCATTACAACCCGCTGAACTACATTTCCCCGCACCCTCTGACCTAGGTTCCTCTTCTATCTCCTGCGCCGCCTCACCCAAATCGCCTTTGAGCCCACCTCTCTCGCTGGCGAGTCGAAAGAATAGCAAAGACCTGAACCACTCACCATGGGGAAGAATCGATATCAATCCTCCCCAAATCTATATTAAGCACCGAGTGATAGGCGATGACGCCCCCAAGCGCCCGCATAGCTTGACTACACCCTTCCCTAAAGGGAAGGTCATCTTCTACGCGAGCGGCTCTTAGCCAGATTCAGCACATTTGAGGTCTATTTGGAGGGTGTTAGAGTCGTACACGAAAGACACCAGTGAAATGCACAGAGTAGATGACGCGTACGCGGAATGATGCCGGATATTTATCCACAGGGTATCACTCGTGGAAGCGCTCTCCAGGTGGTGGGATTGGATGGATGGATTCTGTTCGATTCGCCTGATCTGATGCGATTGAGGATAGCTCTTTGAGAGCTGCTATCAGGACATTTGGGCGCCACTAGCACAGCCCCCCCCGACAGATGGGGAGCCTAGACTTTGATTCACATGGGGGGTGGGGAGAGATCAGGTAGGCAGTTCCAGTTACCTTGGCGGTCCCCAGTCGTGTTCAGGGATTATAGGCCGGCAGGTTAAAAAATGGGCAGTCTTTGTTGGTGGGCTCCTGGTATGTTGTAGATGCAGGTCTGCATACCGCTGCGGAGTTTCACTTCAACGTAGCTCATGCAAGTAATATCAGAGTTATCAACTTCCTCTGCCGTCCTGTATGCCGCAATTGGCTCATGCGCTTATCGGAGTTGCGTTGTTTTTCCCTTCACTTTTTGCCGTTGGATTCCGCAACTGAGAGGGGTAGTGTCTTAGGCTGCTATTACTACACTACCCTCCACCTCAATAGCTGGGAACAGTGCACAGAAAAACGTTGGCCGAGGAAGCAGTCATAACACGTGACTTCTTCTCTAGCCATCCGGTCTCCACCATGCTGTGTTACTTACACATCTTTGCTGCGCCCGCATCCCTCCCCTCCCTCCGTCCTTGCTATCAGTAATTATTACCCGAAGGTTTGATATTCGACTTGAATCTGACAGCGCCCTCCTCTCGTCTATTCAGCAGCAGATGGAGGCTCAAGCAGACCAGCCCCGACTAGACCGGAACCTTCTGATGTGACCAGGTTCTCCGGTCTCCATCGGCCCGTGCCGGGCCTCAATACACTGATCGGGCCTCGGCCCAGGAACTTCCGCACAACTCAAGCCTCCCTAGGGAATATTTTTATTTTATGTATATCGCGCAAGGCCTATCCTGGCTAGAGGGGATCCAACGGATATGCCCTTCACCCCCGAGAAGGACTGGTTGGAATTCTTGCTGGTGTTTCAGAAAGTGCTGCGGCGTGTTCTCTTGTAGTGCATTTCATACGGGAGGTTTGCCCAAAGTATTTTTTTTCTTTTTTCGGATAGTTAAGTTAGCGTCATGCATTGGAGGTTTGTAGGGTTACTTTAGGGATTCGGCTCATATGGTCTTGGCTTCAGCCATGTGAGGCCGGCTGGCGAGGTCAACTCCACACTTGCATCATGCGCTTAGCGCGTCTCCCTTAACTTATACCGTTCATGCAATTGTTGAAATGGCATACCTATGAGGCAAGAATTTCATGTAACTGAGCTTTTCTTTCGTTTCATACCTTTGAGTTTGGGCACATTGTCCCAAAGATGTCTACTGTACCTTACAACCCTGGGGACGGACTGGTTAAATTTCGTGAGTTTTTAAATATCGTAGAACATGACTCTGTGAGATCACAGGGTCTCCTAATATTTTTTCCGCCGATTCTCTCAAAGAGATCTCTCTTGTTTCGTTCTAGTTCTTCAATTTTATTTAGTCTCAATATTTCAATGTCTGTTCTTTTTCCTCAGAACATTGCCTGTATTTAGGACTTAGAAAATTTATTGATGAATGATTTGGAAAGCGGGCGGACTCTGAGTTGGAGCTCAGTATTTTTCCATGGAATCTTCCCATTTTCCTGAACCTTGCTCTTCAGCTGCTCTTCAAGCATCAATTTAGGAGTTTCCTTACCTTGGTTTTTCATATCCTCCCATCCGATCTTCATATCTGTTGCCCTCATTAAACCTCCGGTAGGAACTCCTCTGATACCTCACTGGCATCCCTCCTATGACTAGTTCGTATCATCTAAGTTCATTGGGGGTTATTCATTGCACCCTACTCGATCATGACATAGATACTGCCAATACCCTAGTAGGCCCCGCCGGCTGTGTGGAGGAAGATCTCCGTGACCTCTCTGTACTTCCCCGGAAATGCCTCGACTTTAGGAGGGAGCCTTGGGAGAAAGTAGCCATCTCGGACATTTGGTCCGAGGGGCAGAGTTAGGTGGCCTGGACCTATCGCAAATCTGAACCTGGTTCTAAAAATGGGTTATTACCGTATCTGAGTTCTGTGAAATAGTAAAGTATTCTAGGGTTATCTCCATCGCAGATATTTGTGCATTATCATATGAGATGAAATGCACTTCCGGTGGCAAACAGGATAGTGTTTCTAGACCATATCTTAGGATGCTCGCTATTGGGTTTCCTATATGATACATTAGGAATAATTCTACGGACTTAGCGGAAGAAACCCCGGCGGTATTGAACAGGAAGAGCTCTCCCTCATAAATTATCACTCACTCATAAGGGTTTGGAACTGGGCTGCTGGGCGGGAGCCGTATTGTGACTTAGGATATATCGCCTGGTGGATCTGGCGCAAGGGAGGATAATCTAAACATGAGCTTCAGCATTGCGAGGGAACTTCATCCAGGTTGCCTAAACCAAAAAAAAAAAAAAGCATTTGGGCATAGAAACTTAGTATAGGATTCCTTGCCTCTGAGCATGAGAGCAATTCCAGAGATTGACAATAAGGATACACCTGGAACTAGATCTTTAATAAATTTCACCCCTTAATCTATTTTGCACTTCTCTCTAAGCATGATTCTCTAAAGCCAGGAACTTCCCCGGCCGGGAGCAAAGAGAAAATAAAAAGAAGGAAGAATAGAAAAATAGGAAGAAAACGAATAAACCAACAGATCCACATCCCAAACCATTCTTCATAAATTTTAGTCACGTAAATCGTTAAAAGAGTTAAGGAAGCTTATCCCTCCTGGGCCCTTTCCGGGTAGCCAAGGTAGAGACATGTAACAGATACTTGTACCTACTTGCCTCATGGCATAACTTAGGATCTAGAATTAGGGGCTAAATTCAATGAGCATTAACAATACTTGCCATTTCTCAAGACTATCCTTACCCACCTGGTGACTCGGGGGTCCAGTAAAACACAAGAAACATATTTCTGCTCACCCTATACAAAATTCTATCGCCACAAGGGGTATGCTTTCCAACCTCCAGTGACCCCCCTCCCCGAGTAGGTCTTGGCAACTCTTGTACCTAATTGGCAAAACCAAGCCATATCATCCGATTTACACAGTAACTACACTCTTAACCAATATTGCAACACTGATTTTTGCTAGTTTGTAGAAGCTAGTCTTTCTACGTTGCGGACCTAGTGACTTCCAATTTTGTGGTGCCATATCCGGGATTCCAGTGGAGATAGCCAGACCAGAATCTCAGACCAGCCGATCATCTTAGCACTGTTCCTTGGTTCAACTAATCCACTGAATGGTTTTGAAACTGATAGTATATTGGGCACTCGCACATACAGGTGTTTAGTGTTGATAAATTTATAGACACCCCAGCTCTCCTACTGCTGTATCATTGTACCAAATCAACTCAGCGGTGGTGGCCCTCACATTGAGTATATAGGTAAATGAATGGGGGTCAGGGACAGATATGGCATGCTTGAGAAATCTACGGAATACAGGGGGAAGCACATTAATCGGCGGTTTTTAAGATGTCACTGCTCAACACTCTGAACCGAAGAAGAAGATATATTTGTAAAAACTTTGGTGAGTTTTAATTCCCTCCCCCCCAAAATGTACCTGCCAGGCCAGGCCCTTCTACTTTGGGACATGGTGTGGAACACTCAATTACAAGTGTAGAAGGGGGTTTCAATTCCTTCCCAAGCGGATGGTGTTTTTGACCGGATTGTGCTTGTGGACATTGACTTGCTCAGTAATCTCCTGAAATATTGTAAGATAAGCCGCAGAGAATTGACTTGGGAAGATGACTGTGTAATGTGATAGTGAACAGAGATGAAACTAAACCAAATTGAGATGGAAGATAGAAAAGTAACGTCGTCTAATTGCTTGTTGCATTGTGGTGGAGTGGGAAAATTCTTACAAATTTCAACCTATTACCTACACGATGGCATTAACTTCGGTCGCTTTCAGATGAGTTGCAAGTATTTAAAACCAGCCATTTTTGTTGTAAGAGGGGAGGGGGCATGGGGGGCTACAGATATTTCTCTCCAAGATCGTATAAACTCAAAACTCAGGAACCCCGATGTATACCCGCGCAAGCAGCGACTTGCGCCGGAAGGGCGGCAGGATTGCTTCTAATGTATGTCCGAAGCTAGGCACAAAAGCTTGCTCCGCCTCCTCCTAGACTGATTCCCTTGAGATCTCTAGCCTCAAGGGCCGAAGATTCGCGAAATGAGATTGGGTGAAAAGAGCCAACTATATATTTTTTCCAATAGCAGTAGATTTCTTAGTGAGTGTCATATTATTGGCTAACCTTTGATAACTTGGTATAATACCCCCCCCTACTGATTGGGGTCCTGAGTGAATAGGGAATTTCGCTCCTATGCAACGCACCCAGTACACGGCTAGCGAGTGCTCGTAGAATTGTGTCAGGGGCAATGTCGGTTCTGGGGGTATGTTAGGATATGACATACATACAGTAGTAGGCCCAATTGTTTCATCCAATTGGTTGTAATTGAACAACACCTCCCAAAAATCCCACTCCTCAACAATAATGCCTTCAGATAAGATTGGCCATGTCACAGACTTTGAGAAAGGGTAAATGGTTGCTGTGAGAGGGAAGAATTATCTTTTTCTGACATTGGAAAGATCTTAAAATATCCAAAGAGTACATTTCTCAGTTTCTATTACTAGTATCAGAAGAGGAGTGACAAGAAAACTCTCCCAACACTAGGAAGGAACAAAGTTATCAATAACAGTATATATAACCACCTAGCCAGAGAGTCCAGGAGGGCATGCAGCCCAATTCTTTGTAAATTGTACAATTAGGTTGTACTACATCTCTTTATAATTACTATTAAGAGAGCTTTAATATAAGTTGGCATAAAGAAGTAGGGAGCTAGGAAGGGAGCCCTTTCAGGGAATAAGAATACTATGAAGAGGTTAGCTTAGAGTATAGGATATAAGAGTAGAGTAAAGGAGAACTGTAAGAAAGTTATTATTAGTGATAAATATATGATTGTAAAGTTTAAGGATACTGAGAATATTTGGAAGTTTAGCACATTTGAGGAAAAGTGGTACAAGGACTGTATTCATAGAGTTACAAAGATACTTGAGATAAAGCTAATAGTCTGGACTTGTATTTAAGATAAAAATAAGAGTTTCCTAATTCCTAACTTTGAAAAAAGTATAGACAGATGTAATGTATTCACCTGTGTGTACTGAAAATGCCATGTGAAAGTGTCTTTCAATAGGATTATCGGTAGCTATATTCAGATTCCAAAAAGATCAGACATAGATACAGTCCTTTCCGATATTGCGAGATTCTTGAGTTACGAGAGTGGCTGCAGAAATCAAGAGCCATATGCAACCCTTACACTACACTAAGCCTGTAATAGGATTAGTATCTTCAAGACAAATAGTGGCATAGGATTCAAGTGTTAGAGTAGTGAAAATAAAAGATTTTAGTACCCATACATTTAAGAAAAGTATTTTGAATCTCTCTAGTCAATGACAAATGAGTTCTGTGCAAGCCATTTTTCCACAAGATGTCCTCTTTCAAAGCCCCTGAAGCTTCCTGAAATCTTTTGTCTTGATGAAAAAAACCAATGGCAATGAGGTGAATTGAGAGAAATAAATATGACAGACTAACCTCAAACTGGAAAATGATTGCAGAGGCCTTTGATATTGCATATTCAACTTTATGCCACACAATCAGAGGCCATGGAAGTTGGAAGAAATGAGTTGAGGAAAAATGCAAGTTAATGATAGGAGAGGAAAAGGCGGTACTAGACAGATGTAGTTTGTTGAGTTCGTAGCTTCAGCCTGCTCAGCATAGAGTAGTAGAAGAGATAGTATTGGGTTTACTACGATTATGAGAGCCAGAAAGAGGGATTGAAAACTATTGAGTTTACAACTTTATTAAACATCATGATCAACTGGCAAGTGCATTTAGTAAACAGATTGAAAATTGCCATGCCCTTCAAGCAAATAATCCTACAGTACTGTTAGGCGGACACCAAACTCAAGTATATAACCGAGGGACGTAGGCCAAAATCTTGAGTCAGAGAATCTGTTGAGGAAGGCTCATCTCGATAAAGTAAAAGTAAGGTAAAGATTTATGAGGTAAACAATTTTATATCGATAAGATCTCTTCTCCGTTGCTTGATGATGTCAGTAAAGCTCGGGAGGCACTTCGATATTTATATCCCACGTCTGAGTGTTCACGGACTACTTCTAACTACTATACCTCCGAAGTACCACCCTGGTTTTAATACGCAAATGTCCAGAATCTTATAAGTGCGAACACCATTTGACCCTGTAACTTATTACACCATTTCGCGGACTCGGAATAGTATTCCTCCGTTGAGAAGACTGCGCTATTTGTTATACCAAACAGCCGCCTCCAACTTAGATGTCCGCATAGACTTTTATATGACTTTAGTCTTGTTGACTATCATCCCAGTTGTCTCTTCGGTCATGAAGTGATCAGGTTCATGCCAAGCCACCTAGTGCCAATCGCAAGTTCGAGCCCGACGTGTCAGTGTCTTAGGGGGCTCCAACTTATCTAGGTCTTCTATTCTGAGCATGCTTCCCCTTGGTCCGCCGGCCTCTGTAGAGGGGTCTTATTACTAGGACCAACCAACCTACAGCTGATATCAGAAGGGTATGGGTGGATTCGGCATACCCCTAATAGCTCTCACCACTGGGATATCCTCCTAGAGTATTTCGCCGAAAACGTCCTATCACTCTTGGCCCATAGTTAGGAAGCCTAACTTTGAAGCCTACTATCTCAATGCGCCTACAACGGATTCTCTCCGTTCCACTTCTCAGACGTCGCCAAAGGTCCCCTCTCATATATCATGTGAACAGCATGCGGTCGGATGGACGGCGGCGATGTATATGGTGTTATGAAGTGGGCTTCATTGATGTAACATTTTAGTTATAGGATGCAACTCGCGAAATCTCGCTAATGACGTGCGGGCCCCATAAGGGGGCCGGAGGGGGGTGTTGGCTCCAGTAAATTGAGGGTCTGTGCGCAGTTACCCTACCGTGGGTCTGTGCACATGTCTCAGATTTCCATATGCCTAACATGAGCTCCCTCCTACCAGGCTTTGCCTCGAATGCCTTTATAACTATTTTTATAATTTCTTCTAAATACATTTTAAGACTCAGTGTGGTCAGGGTAAAAAACCTTCCACGTTTACTGGGCCACGGTGGGAAAACCTTTTTCTCACTATCTTACTTCTGCCCTTCCTGGCATGTCCGGATTTTTATTATGAAAATTCTGCACAACTTCCTCCGTATTTTCCATACCGGTGGCTGGCTCCCTTGTGTTCACATCTTCCGAACACCCTTGCCATTTAACGAAGTACCACAGTTCCCGCTTCTCTTGATAGCGGCCATGTACTTGTTTCCTGTAAGAACGAATCTCGCTTCTTATGATTTTTTCAATCTCCCATTGCAGATCGCCGTCAATATCCTCCGGTTCTCTAGGGGGTTGTTGGCAATTGTGATGAACTGACTCGTAGGAGGGTTCCAATAGTGCGACATGGAATACGGGATGAATGTTCCATCGATCGGATATGTTGAGCTTGAATGCTCGGGATCCGTGTTTCTCCATAATTTGGAAAGGGCCGTATAGCTTTGGACTTAGCTTCTTGGATTTCCGTCGGGTGCGGATGTTTTTTGCGTTTAACATTACTTTGTCCCCGATCTTGAAGTCCGGCTGTTGTCGAGCTTTCCGGTCATAATATTTTGACATCCCTTCTTGTCTCTTTTCTAGTGACCCTCTTGCTTGTTCATGTATCGTCTTAATCCAGTTTGCATAAAGTGTCGCTCCTGGATTTTGAGCTTCGCGCTCCTTCATCCACTCCGTCTGTGGATGGAATCCATAGTTCGCATAGAATGGCGACATCCCGTGAGCATTGGTTGCGGAGTTGTTATAGGCATGTTCCGCTAGTGGTAATAGCTGATACCAATCGTCCTGATCGTAGTTAACAAAACTTCGCGGGTATCCTTCCAGCACTTGGTTTGTACGTTCAGTTTGTCCATCAGTCTGAGGGTGATATGCCATTGACATTCTTCCCTTAATTTCCAGCGCTTTGCAGAGGGACTCCCAAAATTCTCCAGCAAACTTTGAGTCCATGTCCACGATAATTTCGGTTGGTAGGCTGTGCAGCCTCCAGACTTCTTTCAGGAATACGCTTGTGACATTCTTGGCCATAGCCGACCTCTGTACTCTGATGAAATGTGCCATCTTTGTGAACCGATCGACTACTACCATTATTTGAGTGCATCCTTGCGACTCTGGTAGTTGTGTGATGAAGTCCACTGAGATGGACACCCATGCTGTGTAGAGTATTTGCAGTGGTTGCAATAGTCCATACTTCGCGTGTTTAGGCGATTTGTTATGTGGGCATTCATCACAGGATCGTACATAGTCGTTGACCCATGCCGCAAGTCCTTTCCAGTGGAAGTCTCTCATGATTATTTCCAAAGTTTTTTCTTGTCCGAAATGTCCTGCAACTTTGGCATCGTGACATCCTTCTGTAATCTTGGTATATAGCGCCTGACTATTTGGTACAAATAGTCTTTGCTTATAATATAGTAGATCGTCGGTTAAGGTCCAATCTTTGGGAAAATCCTTTCCTTCGTCTTGTAACTTAATGAGTTCTTCCCTCTGTTGCTTCCAAACTGCATCTGTCCCGATAGCTGCCTGTATCTCGTTCAAGAATTCAGGATTGAACTGCTTCGTACCCTTCTGCAGGATTATCGCATTTGACATTAGAACTTTCTCTGGTACTTCTGAAATGTCGTACCAGTGCTCGTTGTCTTTGGCCGATGCCTGCAGGTAACTGATGCTCGGTTCCTGTTCCTTGACGATCAAGGATCTTGTCGCTATATTGGTGCTTCCAAATCCCGCGGTTCCTCACTGCATTTCTTCCAAGTCATCGACTTCGATCATGTCCGAGGTGTTGACCTTTTCTACCACTAGTTGAGCTATGCGATCACCCATTCTTATTTGGCAGTCCACATCTTTATGGTTGAAAAGTACAACTTTGAGTTCGCCAGTGTAATCAGCATCGATTACTCCTGCACCGGTAGAGATTCCACTTCGGACCGCTTATCCACTTCTTGGGGCAACTCTTCCGTAAGTTCCTTCGGGTAGCCCTACAGCTATACCCGTTCTTATTAATGCTTGTCTATATTTCAGGACAATGTCATCCTCCATGGCATACAGGTCATGTCCTGCCGCCATTCTTGAGCCCTTTGTTGGCAAGTATGCCTTTTTGCTCAATCTCTTGACCCTAATAACAGGTTCCTTTCAACCTCTTCGAGGTTCCAAATCCAAATCTTTATCTCCATCCCAGTCTTCTCCTTCATCGCCTACCCTCACTACTAGCGACACCAAGAAACTTTCTTCTTTCAAAGTTTTCTGTCTGCAATGCATAGCTTCCGCCTCAGGGCGGTACTCTGGCCTCCTGCTTAATGCATCAGGCTTTCTGCCCTTTCTGCCTGGTCGGTATACAATGCGAAAATTGTATTCTACCAACTTCTGAGCCCATGGAATTTGATGGCCACTCCAGACTTTTGAGGTGAGGAAGTATTGTAGGTTCTGATGGTTGGTAAAGACTGTGATTGGTTTCTTCGTTCCGATCAAGTAGTGTCTCCATTCTTTAAAAGCTTCTAGGATCGTGAGAAGTTCTTTATCATGAATCTCATAATTGCACTCCGCCAAGTTTAATTTTCTGGAATGGAAAGCTACTGGATGTAATCTTTTCTCAAAGAAATTGAGAAAGGACGCAGCCGACCGCAAAATCGCTAGCGTCCGTTTCTACCACCGTTTCTCTTTCTGGGAAAAAGTGGTGGAGTATGGAGGCTGTGGTGAATCGGTACTTTAGTTCTTCGAAAGCTGTGGCCTGTTCAATTCCCCATTTAAAATTCTTAGAATTTCCTTGTAATGTCGCGGTTATTGGCTTGCAAATGGCTGAGAAGTTTTTTATAAATCGTCAGCAGAAGTTAGCAAACCCCATAAAGACTTGTACTTCTCTAACTGACTTAGGTGCTTTCCAGACCATTATGGATTCCACCTTTCGGGTCCTCATAGACACCCCATCGACCACCACCATATAGCCGAGGAATTCTACTTCCGTGGCATGAAAAGTCGATTTCTTTAGCGATACCGCCAATTGAAAGTCCGACAAACTGTCACGATTCTAGACTGACTTAGCGAGGCAGAAGGCAAGGCAGATTGGTTTCGCACTATGACTCACGGTTACGAGTCATAGGGTTTCATTGTTATATGATTGTTATATTGCGATTGATTTACTTTCATGCACATGACCTATTGAGAGGTCATGGGGGCAGCGCACAAGACCAAGGGGGCTGTGCAGGAAGATATGTATCTCACGCACATGACCTGTTTAGAGGTCATGTGGTTTTCGCACATGACCTTACTTGAAGGTCATTGGTTTCGCTCAGATGACCACTTCGCGTGACGAAAGAGATGAGTCATGGGGCGTGAAGAGGAAGGCTATAAAAGGAGGATGATGGGACATTGTACTTAGCTCTTCACGCAATCACTTAAGTAACTCAGCTACGCTTAAGGGATGGGCCTTCGGGCCCAAGACCATCCTACTCTATTACTCGAAGAAAGACGTCACGATACGATCGAACCGATAAGGTGACTATTACAACAAAGAGGATCCTGTTCACTATACGAAACACGACGACATACGGATAACGACCTGTCATTCCCCATTCAGAGGATCCAACGGCTGAACATTCTACTGGATTGCGTCAACCATGAATGGCCAATGACAGAACGAATGACAATAATCTGGAACCCTGGAATGGGTACGGCCGGACACCGAAAAAGAAACAGGAGAAAAAACCCCAAAAAAAAAAAAAAAGAAAAACGAGATTTTCTTTTTTCCTTTCCGAGAAACGAAAGAAGACCGAGAGGGTTCGCCAGAGGGACCTGGCTGGAGAAGAGAGGAGCTAGAAGGAAGAGCGATGGAGCGCAGTTAACAAGCGAAATCGACTCTCCCTTCATAGGTTTCTCAAATACTGTAAATTTTTTTTCTCCTATGACTCTCCTTGAGGGACCAAGGAGAAGGGAATGGGGGGCGAAAATTGAAGATACCGACCAAGGGGTCGAAGGGAATGGCTGGACACGACACAAGCAGACTCCAAGAAGAATCGAAGATACCGACCAATGGGTCGAACGGAACGACTGGACACGACAAGACAAGACGACAAAGAAGAAGAACGACAACAGAAAACATCGATACCGAAATACCAGCGTTCAAAGGAACATAAGCAAAGGCTTAAGAATGGTATTCGAAGGAAGACAAGACGACAAGGAAGAAGAACGACAACAGACGACATCGATACCGAAATACCAGCGTTTAAAGGAACGTAAGCAGAGGCTTAAGAATGGTATTGGAAGGAAGACAAGATGACAAGGAAGAAGAACAACAACAGACGATATCGACAGCGAATTACCAGCGTTCAAAGGAATGTAAGCAACGGCTTAAGAATGGTATTCGAAGGAAGACAAGATGACAAAGAAGAAGAATGACAACAGACGACATCGACACCGAATTACCAGTGTTCAAAGGAATGTAAGCAACGGCTTAAGAATGGTATTCGAAGGAAGACAAGACGACAAGGAAGAAGAACGACAACAGACGACATCGACACCGAATTACCAGCATTCAAAGGAACGTAAGCAACGGCTTAAGAATGGTATTTGAAAAGGGATGACGAAGAAGCAAAGGAAGAACCTCGAGAGGGGGGAGAAAAAGAGGAGCTACTAAGATGTTGCGGCCGGTCTTCCAGATTTTTATCGACAAGACGCGCGGGTGGTACTTCCCATATGTACTGCGACAACGAAAGATTTGCACGGTCGGCAAAAGCATCACAAGACGAAGAGAGTTCATCCACATGAACTATGCATGACAACGAAAGATTTGCATGGTAGGCAAATGCATCACAAGACGAAGAGAGTTCATCCACATGAACTATGCACAACAATGAAAGATTTGCATGATCGGCAAATGCATCACAAGACGAAGAGAGTTCATCCACATGAACTATGTACGACAATGAAAGATTTGCATGGTCGGCAAATGCATCACAAGACGAAGAGAGTTCATCTACATGAATTATGCACGACAACAAAAGATTTGCACTGTCGGCAAATGCATCACGAGACGAAGAGAGTTCATCCATATGAACTATGCACGATAACGAAAGATTTACACGATCGGCAAATGCATCACAAGACGAAGAGAGTTCATCCAAATGAACTATGCACGATAAGGAATGATACGAATGATCGGCAACACACACCAAAGACAACAGAATCATCATATGACCGATGACGCAAGAAATATATGACGGCGACCGAAGAATGAGATGGCAATTCTACAGGAAAGGAGAAATAAGGAAAGAAGTAGGCCATGGAAGAAGTTATAAGAAGGATGAAACGGACGGGTTCAACCCACTTCATCACTACATAACCTCTACAGATCAAACCTACTACACTACCTACCTTTTTTGAGAAGATGAAGCACCCACAGTCAACCACCACCACCACTACACAGGTGAAGAAGGATAAGCGAAAGGTCCGCTTCGAAGACCAAGACCACCTCCAGAACGAAGACTGGGAAACGGATATGAAATTCGCGGACGAATGGAAAAACGACTGCTGGGGCATTAGCACCAGTGACGCATAAGATGCCCTTCAGAGGGCCAAAGACCACACCCGCCATGAGGAACTCTCTTGGACCATATGCTATGACGACGGGTGCAGGACCCATCAGGGAGACAAAGACGGGGCTGGCTGGTACCCCAGCCAGCCAAAAGAGATAAAGAAAGAAGGCTCGCATGACCACTACGTGTACCTCCGCAACTAGCAGGGACTGGTAGTTAGCCATAACGAGGGAACGGATTGGCGAACCTGCTTCGAGGACGACTGCCTGCTCCATCGGGCAGACAAAGAAGAAAAGAAGCGACTACCTCGGCAGAACGGGGTATGGAAACGGATCCGGTCCCCGACCAGAAAGAAAGAGAAGGATCTAGGGTATGCCCGGAAGGTACGAAAGATCCGAGAAGAGATCGAGGAGGTGGAGCGGCAACTCAAGGAGTTGTGCGCTCAGATGAAAGAGCTGGAAGATGAGGCCTGAAGGGACTCAGGCCGGGGAAAGAGAGGAGCTAATGTCACGATTCTAGACTGACTTAGCGAGGCAGAAGGCAAGGCAGATTGGTTTCGCACTATGGCTCACGGTTACGAGTCATAGGGTTTCATTGTTATATGATTGTTATATTGCGATTGATTTACTTTCACGCACATGACCTATGGAGAGGTCATGGGGGCAGCGCACAAGACCAAGGGGGCTGTGCAGGAAGATATGTATCTCATGCACATGACCTGTTTAGAGGTCATGTGGTTTTCGCACATGACCTTACTTGAAGGTCATTGGTTTCGCTCATATGACCACTTGGTCATATGACTACTTCGCGTGACGAAAGAGATGAGTAACGGGGCGTGAAGAGGAAGGCTATAAAAGGAGGATGATGGGACATTGTACTTAGCTCTTCACGCAATCACTTAAGTAACTCAGCTATGCTTAAGGGATTGGCCTTTGGGTCCAAGACCATCCTACTCTATTACTCGAAGAAAGACATCACGATACGATCGAACCGATAAGGCGACTATTACAACAAAGAGGATCCTGTTCACTATACGAAACACGACGACATACGGATAACGACCTGGCATTCCCCATTCAGAGGATCCAACGGCTGAACATTACACAAACTTTGTAAAACTCTTTTGACAGCCTCAATATGTTCCTTCTCATTTTTTGAATAGATGAGAATATCATCAAGGTAACATACGACCCCAACGTCAAGGTATTCCTGGAGAACTTGGTTCATTATATCTTGGAAAGTTGTCGGAGCATTGACCAATCCAAAAGGCATAATCTTAAACTCATAATGTCTGTATCTTGTACGGAACGCAGTCTTCCATTCGTCTCCTTCCTTTATCCTAATCAGGTGGTAACCGTCTTTAAGGTCGAACTTGGTGAAGATCTTTGCGCCGGCTACTCTATCTCTGAGTTCGGACATTAGTGGAAGGGGATGGTTGTTGCAGATAGTAATCTTATTTAGATTTTGATAATCCACAATCAGACGTAGTCTGCCATCTGGCTTAGGTACGAATAATATTGGTGCTCCTGCTGGTAATCGACTGCTTGTGATTTTTCCTTGTTTGATCATCGTTTCCAGGTATTCCCGTAACGACTGAAGCTGTTTTTCGGATAGTGGATATATCGGCCCCCAGGGGGGAGTTGATCCTGGAATCAACTTAATTTCGTGATCGAATGTCCGTCTAGGGGCTACTTTTTCTGCCGTCTGGGCTTCAAACAAATGTTTGTAATTCCAGTATTCTTTCAGTAATGATTCGAGTTCCACAGTATTTTTGATAGCTCCGATTCTTCCGATGCGGCAGGCATTAGGATCCCATGTGACGGATTTGTCATACTCAAACATATCCGCTATTCCTTCATCTTCCGCCACGCAGTTTTCACAACACTTTGCAGAGAATGTCCAATTTTCTGCATCTTCTATGTGAGACACTGGGTGTTCATGATGCCAGCAACCAAAAGGAATTATCATTCCATAGTGACCTGCTTTAGCCACTTCACACGACACTTCTGAAATGTGTCGATTTTTTCCTATTTCCAATTTTATAGGGAGAGTGTAACACTTCCCTCCAGAGGCGGCTGATGATCCGTCAAAGCCTAAGATATCAACTGCATTATCGCTTTCTATAGAGGGAACGTGAAGGTCTTCAACTAGGTCCTTGTTGATAAGGAACATGTTGGATCCCAAATCTAACAAGACTTTAACTTTGTATCGCTTATCGTGTATATGGAGGTAAGCGATCCGCTCCGGACAGTTGTATTGTTTTGGTTTTGGAGCATCTAGTTCCACGTGCTTGGCGCGGATAAGATTTTCTTGGTTCTTTTGTTTAGGCATCATTGGTAAGTGGTGTAGGTAACAAGATGTTTGTTACTACGCCCGTGTAGTTTCGACCATTGAGGTCTCCTCAGACAAACTAGTAACTCTTTAGCTCTAACAATCTNCCATTGAGGTCTCCTCAGACAAACTAGTAACTCTTTAGCTCTAACAATCTGGGTCTACATACTAAAGCGGCGTTTCACCGATACGCTATTGTGCACAACCAGTTTTCAGGCTGGATGCCTTCTCCCGACATGTCAGACCTAGGCTCATAGCAGACTTTCGGGTGGTTATTAGCCATTTTACTCCCCTGGTGTGGGGTTCCCGGTTTCACCGAATCCTTTGTCTTAGGATTTTGGTCATCTGTCCAGCTCCCTCAAAGAGGCCTTGCGCACCAAAGCGGTACATGCCTATCCCACACTCTGGGTGAAGGCAAGATAGTACATACGTATAATACGACTCAGACTCGTATGGTAGGTGGAACAGCCCGCATCGGTTGTCCTCCTGTCTTGTATTGTTATTAGGTAGATCTTGTATTGCTATGTCCCAACTTCTTTGGTATAGTAACTTGCTTGCACATGGGTAGTAGGCAACCACTGGGTGATTTGAGGAACTTCGTACTGTTGGCTCCCCCGCCATGTGGGCATGTTAACTATCCTCTCTTTCGATCAAGACTCGGCATATATTGATTCTTGTATTCATGCTCGTAAGTCCCTCGTGGGGTCCCTTCACTTAGAGCCTACTTGCGTTGATCCTGAAAGGAGAGACTTGCTTCGCGCCGCTTTGATTGTTTTTGAATTTCGATTCCCGTAGTTGCACACGGACTACCTGATCCCCATCGTGGTCGGTACCCAATACACCCCAGCCCAAGGAGGTTCTTATTTTGATTCCAGCTCCATCTGGACACTGAATACCTAAACACTGTCGCGGTTGGTGCCAATGAACTGACCTAGGTCAGTTCCTCGTAGTCCGCCAGTTCCCAGATTTTATTGACTCGTGCTGGGTTCTGAATGGTTGCGACCTTGCGAGCTAATTTAGGCTTTACAATAGCCAATCTTGCTCATCGAATTCCCATTTTTATCGGTCTTGAACTGACCATTGCCGCCGATATATGGGTGTCTCCCCAACACGTTGGATAGCCGTGGGTTTTCTTCCCACAACCTGTACAATCTCCATATCGTCTCCGAGTGTCTATTACACTCTACGGGATACCGGTATGGGCCTGGGCGAAGTTTGTGTGGGTGGTCTTTGTCGCACCTCCTAACCTTTTCCTAGGCTTCTCCGGTTCATCGTCCCTTTTCTGCTTTCGTGGTGGGGCTCCACCTCCCTTGACATAAGGTTTAGTATCCCTTTGTCGCTTCGGTTTAGAGTCCCGTCGGTCTTCTCTTTTGACCTCTTAGACTATTTTGGGCTTGGACGGTTGGTCTCACCCAATTTTCTTTCTGGCTAGCAGTCCTTCTTCTGATCGTCCACATAGCCTTAGAGCCTCTTCCCATTCTTGATCCGTTGTATATTGCAGGGCCGACAACCTACGGACAATTTGTTCAGCAAGTTTATCTTCGACTTCCTGTCTCCAGGACTCCCCAGTCATGCAGGCACGCATGTTATGGTTGTGCATGACTGTCAGATAGCGTTCAATACTGCTGTCGTACGTGTCATGTTTCATTGCTCGAAGGGCTAGTCTTTCGGCTTCTACCGTGGCGAATTGCTTGATCATATCATGTTCAAAGCGGGTCCATGTCGCCAGCTCTGGCTGCTGGGTTTCCCTTTGAAGTTCGTCCATAGCCTTTCAGTACCATATGGTATAAGGAAGGACTATGTCTCCTCTTGTACAGCTGAGCCCATATATGACACGTTCCCGGGCATCCTCCCAGATTCGCGGATTCCTTTCGAAATAGTCAGTGCCTTGTAAAATCCACCCATATATATCTTGTGCGGGTTTGTCTTCAAAAAATGGGGGTGGCTCTGATGGTCGCTTAATATTCAGCGCTATCGCATTGGTAAGTGTTTCTGCCGTACCAGACTGTTCTGGTGTTTGTCCTCGCCTGCCTTGGCTAGGACTCCCTCTCCTTCTTCCCCTCTCATCATCATCGTCATCATNGTACCAGACTGTTCTGGTGTTTGTCCTCGCCTGCCTTGGCTAGGACTCCCTCTCCTTCTTCCCCTCTCATCATCATCGTCATCATCGTCACTAGGATCTCCAGAGTTACCTCCCTGGGCACTTGAGGGGGATGCATCAGAGGCTTCCTTGCCTTTCCCCTTTTCTCTCCGGATAGGCGGAGCGTAGTATTCCTCGTCATCAGTTTCTTGGATAGCAGGTAAGAGTGCGGGTCCTGCAGCTTCAGGACTTATCGCAGTAGCCAACATCCTGTTTGTAGACGCTGTCAATACATTCAGCGTATTGTTCGTCTCATTATTCTGCTACTGTTGCTGCTCCTGTGACCTGCAAATCTCTGCTTGTCGCGTAGTCTGATCTAGGCACATTTGTCCTAGGGTACGATTGACTTCTCTTTCCTGGCTGATGCTTTGATTTCGGAATTCTTGGAATTCCACCCTTAGGTCATTGACCATTTGTTCCAACGTTTGGTCTCGGGCTAATGCCGCCTGGCTTTCCTGCCCGAGTGTCCCATGTAAACTCGTGGTTACTTCTTCATGTTCCTGTTGGCGCCTATCTTGGGCGTCAATCTTCTTTACCACTTCCCGTATCATTTCCTCCTGTATCCTCTTGACTTCGCTTTCCATGCCTGCCAGCTGTATCAACAAAATTGCTATATCGTTGTCGTGGACATCCTGCCCTTCAGCAATTTGCTGTTGAACCTTAATTAATTTTAAGGTATTATCTTGGGTGGCTCCCTTCAAATGTTTGAAGGCAATGTTGGCTTGGTCAAGCAAGGTATTTATGTCTTGTCTTATCTGACCCAACGTTACTCCAAGACGCATCGCCAATCTGGCTAAGTTTGCAGCGTGGTCACCTGGTCTCGGTGTGGGGGCTCTTGATATCTTATGAGTGCTTGCGACACTAGAGGATCAGTGAGAAGGGACATTTCCTCTCCGGAATGTAGGTTTATGAGGTGTTGAAGGGAAGGGACTATGAATAGTGGAATCATCCGTTTTATCCGTCGTGTCGAGTCAGGTATCCATAGGTTCACCCGCCGTTATTCTCTTCCTCGGGTCCTGAGGTATCTCAGCCATTGTGATGCTTTCCAGGTATGCTAATTGCTCTAATAGCCCTAGGTGAGTGATTAATGGTACTTGGTACCAGAGTTCTCGATATCCTCTAAAGGGTTTAAGGAATCGTATGTAAGGTATCCAACGCTTGAGATACTCTAGAGGTGTAGGTATAAAAGGATTCGGTTGGTCCGACTCTAGACTCAAAACCTGAATGTCCATTTTTCGAGGTTTAGGATGTACTTATCGTACATATAAGGATTTTATCAGGCGCAAGCCGAGGGGATGTCTGGCTCTCGAATTACTATGCCTGATTTCTTAACTTCTGAGTACTGGGTACTCCAATCGACGAAGTTTTCGGACGTGGTGGAACTCCACTCGAAGTCCCGACCGTACCAGGTATGGTATATGCAATTGAATTGATCTCTTGTTGGGATCCCGAAAGGTCTTGTAAACCACGTGGGTTCAGTGATAAACGCGTCTTCGACTTCGAATAACTCGCGGTCGAAGACCTCTTCGAATGTCTGAATGTAAATGGGATAGTGAGGTGCTTCAAAAATATAATCGAAGTTTGAGGTGAGTGTGGAGTTTGAAGTGAACTCGTAGTTCATATAGTGAGCCTTGGTAACAGGAAAACTATCAATATACTGTTAGGCGGACGCCAAACTCAAGTATATAACCGAGGGGCGTAGGCCAAAATCTTGGTTTGGAGAATCTATCGAGGAAGGCTCGTCTCGATAAAGTAAAAGTAAGGTAAAGATTTATGAGGTAAACAATTTTATATTGATAAGATCTCTTCTCCGTTGCTTGATGATATCTGTAAAGCTCGGGAGGCACTGCGATATTTATATAAGTGTGAACACCGTTTGACCCTGAAACTTATTACACCCTTTCGCGGACTCGGAATAGTATTCCTCTGTTGAGATGACTGCGCTATTTGTTATACCAAACAGCCGCCTCCAACTTAGATGTCCGCATAGACTTTTATATGACTTTAGTCTTGTTAACTATCATCCCAGTTGTCTCTTCGGTCATGAAGTGGTCAGCTTCATGCCGGGCCATCTAGTGCCAATCGCAAGTTCAAGCCCGACATGTCAGCATCTTAGGGGGCTCCAACATATCTAGGTCTTCCATTCTGAGCATACTTCCCCTTGGTCCGCCGGCCTCCGTAGAGGGGTCCTATTACTAGGACCAACCAACCTACAGCTGATATCAGAAGGGTATGGGTGGATTAGGCATACCCCTAATAGCTCTCACCACTGGGATATCCCCCTAGAGCATTTCACCAAAAACGTCCCGTCACCTTCGGCCCATTGTTAGGAAGCCTAACTTTGAAGCCTACTATATCCATACGCCTCCAACCGAATTCCTCCGTTCCACCTCTCAGATGTCGCGAAAGGTCCCCTCCCATATACCTTGCGAACAGCATGCGGTCGGATGGACGGCAGCGACGTATATGGTGTTATGAAGTGGGCTTCATTGATGTGACATTTTAGTTATGGGACGCAACTCTCGAAATCTCGCTAATGANATGGTGTTATGAAGTGGGCTTCATTGATGTGACATTTTAGTTATGGGACGCAACTCTCGAAATCTCGCTAATGACGTGCGGGCCCCATAAGGGGGCTGGAGGGGGGTGTTGGCTCCGGTAAATTGAGGGTCTGTGCGCAGTTACCCTACCGTGGGTCTGTGCACATGTCTCGGATTTCCATATGCCTAACAAGTACTCAATATGTACTTCAATTATATAAGTTAAATTTATTATTTATGTATATATTATAAATTTAAAATTAATACAATTTCGATGAAATTGGATTTCTTATGGGTGCTACTCATTTGGAAAAGATTTTTATTGATATTAGAAAATTGCGACTCAATGGTACATTAAGATTGTTTGGTATGTATATAAATTATTATCATTTTACACCACTTATTAATAAATAAATAGAAACCAGGATATGGCAACAGTCATTCAAGGGATTTGTAGAAGTAGAATGTAACCTACTCCTATGTATCTCGAGAATCTCAAAGAGATTTTTTGGACACTATTATGATAGGAGGAGATGTATTGGCAGGAGTTCTTCAAAGATAGTAAAGCTGAGGAGAAGATAGAGTGACCATTCAACTTGTAGTATATTTAGAAGAGTTTTCTTGTGAGGCTTGAGAGACTAAATCTTTAAGGGAATGTAGACTCTTTAAATACAAAAAATTGTAGCCAGGAAACATAATGATACTATCCTATCTAAGGAGATAATACAATATAGCTATCATAGTAGTGAAAAGTAAAAACAAACAAAGTCCTAAAGTAGAGGGCTTAAAGTGACAGGATAAAACTAACAAAACAAGTAATGAAATCCAAACAAGGTAAAACTAGTGATTAATACTGATATACTAATCCAGTAGTAATTGTAATGCAATGGAATACCCAACTGGGTAGTAATATAACAAGTAGAAAAGATAAGGACTATCAGGTAAGTCCTACATAGGCGAAACTAACATCAGGCTAGTTACAGTATTAAGGGAACGAAAGGGATTTCATTACATGAAGGCAATATTAGTCTGAGGATTATCTATAAGGCTGAAGGATTTCAGGTTGGCTGGTTCAGTCTTTGTTAGGCCCTGTTCGGATGAAGTGGTTCCGTTTCATTGGCCCATACAAATGACCATTCTCTTCCTTTTCAAAACGGTTGGTGCTAAATGGCCGTTCGGCATGGTCCTTCCATTTCAAAGTGGTAGCAACAACATGGTTGCTATAGAGAAATCTAGCATGGGGATTTTCCAAATAAACAAAGTAAACATTTGCCGTATAGAATAATTTCTTGTAAGATGTAAATTATATTGTGAACAATACCAACCGTCAGTATATTTTCCAATTGATCGAATGGCCAGCAATACTGATATGAGCGCAATTAATACCGCCATCATTCAGTGACGAATCCAAGTGGCCATTAATGCAGCAATATACCTACATTTCTTTTTTCCAAATCAGCAAGTACACAACTCGAGCCGTTCAGGACATCAATTTACACAAGAAATCCTACGTGCCCACCCAAAACGTATTCTAGAAGTTATTCAAATGCCAATCACAACTTTATTAGATCTTCGAGTCTGGGTTTTTGACCATGGTTTGTTAAGATCAACACGTTATGTATCAATTGAGGAACAATTGATAATGTTTTTGTGGATTGTTAGCTATGGGGCGATAAATAGAGAAGCTCAGGAGCTATTTCAGCATGGTGGGGATACAGTTTCATGGTAAGTTATCCATATTGTATAATTCTAATCGGTATGCAACTCTAATAATGTGTATTAAATAAGTCACTTTTATCGGGTTCTAAAAGCACTTCTCGAACTCTATACCACATTTGTACGACCTCCACTAAATAATATACCAGCAGGTTTTTGTAGAGGGAACACAGGGGTATCCGGGAAGAACTGGTGTACAATAAAAAAATTTCACCAGGCAACCAATGGTTGACTGTTACCAACAACCTTTTCCACCTCTCCAACCATTTTGCAACGGAATGGTTGCCACTTCTTCCTTTCTTGCCAAACAGGGCCTTAGGCATATGGAAATCTGAGACAAAGTACACAGACCTCACGGTAGGGTAACTGCACACAGACCTTCGATTTTCCGGAGTGCTAACACCCTCCTCCGGCCCCCTTATGGGGCCCACACATCATTAGTGAGATTTTGAGAGTTGTGTCCTATAACCAAAATATTATATCAATGAAGTCCACTTCATAACATCATATATGTGGCCACCATCTGTCTAACAGTATACTGTTCACAGGATATATGAGAGGGGACCTTTGGCGACATCTGGGAAGTGGAACGGAGGAAATCCGTCAGAGGTGCATTGAGATAGTAGGTTTCAAAGTTAGACTTTCTCAACTATGGGCCACAGGTGATGGGACATTTTTAGTGAAATACTTCAAAAGGATGTCCCAGTAGTAGAGGCTATTAAGGACATACTGAATCCACCCATACCCTTCTAAGATCAGCAGTATATTGGTTTGTCCTAGCAATGGGACCCTGTTGAAATTTTCTACTATTCGTTTCATAAGTATATTTCTTTTAAATAACTTGTATTTCTCTCTTTGATTACATTTCTGGTTTACCTATAGATCACGAACATTACTACAGCTAGAGGATATACAACAGGTATTTCGCTTATATTTCATGATAACGATGGGATAATTAGATATATATTTTCTTATTGCATATGCGAGATATTTCGGTTATTTTTACTTATGTACTGCAACCTTTTCGGAAGGTGCATTACATGTTGATTTTCCGTTTAAAATCTCTCACACCATTACGATTTATATATATTT
>JACCEG010000078.1:361040-379122 GCA_014065205.1 Tuber brumale | reverse complement strand
ATTTCTTTCCTTCGCTTAAGTATGCGCACCTGTATATATAGCTGGCTACCGCTCCGAGTGTTAGAAAGAATTAAGGACAAGAATTACTACCAATCTACCTTCCTACTACCATACTCCTCGCCCTAGTGTGCCCACAGTATATCTTTAATACTGTGCCGTATTTTCGTACTCAAGCTATTAAGATTGTGCCGCTACATACAAATTCAATAGACCCCTGTATGGAGGCCGGCAGACCAAGGGGAAGTACGCTCAGAAAGGAAGACCTAGATAAGTTAGAGACCCTTAAGATGTTAACATATTGGGCTCGGACTTGTGATTGGCACTAGGTAGCCCAGTATGCACCTGATTACTTTATGACCGAAAAGACTATTGGAACGATAGTCAATAATACCAAGGTAATATAATAGTCTATGCGGACAACTAAGTTGAAAGCTACTATTTGGCATAACAAATAGCGCAGTCATCTCAATGGAGGACTACTATTCTATAACCGTGAAAGGGTATGATAAGTTTCAGGGTCAAATAGTGCTTGCACTTATAAGATTCTGGATGTTCACGTATTAAAACCAGAGTGGTACTTTGGAGGCATAGTAGTTAGAAGTAGTCTGTGAATAATCAGATGCGGGATATAAATATTGAAGTGCCTCCCAAGCTTTACAGACATCATCAAGCAACAGAGAAGAGATCTTATCAATACAAATTCCTTTTCAATACAAATCTTTACTTTACTTATTTTATTGAAATGAGCCTTCCTCAACAAATTCTCCGAATGAAGATTTTGGCTTATATACCTCAGTTATATTAGAGATCAGCATCCGCCTAACAGATGTTATATGGCGAAATACTCCAAAAGGATGCCACAGTGGCAGAAGCTATTAAGAATATACTGAATCTACCCATACCCTTCTGAGATTAACTACAGGTTAGTTGGTCCTAATAATAGGACTTTTCTACAGAGGCAGGTAGACCAAGAAGAAGTATGCTCAGAAAGAAAGACCCAGATAAGTTGAAGACTTATAAGATATTGCCATATCAGGCTTGGACTTATGATTAACACTAGGCAGCCCAACATGAAACTGATCACTTGATGACTGAAGAGACTACTAGAATGATAGTCAATGAGGCTAGAGTAATATAACGGTCTATGTGGTAAAACTAAGTTGAGGACATCTGTTTGGTAAAACAAATGATGCAGTCATCTCAGTAGAGAAATACAATTCCATAAACTGTAAAAAGGTGTGATGTTTATGTATTAAAGCCAGAGGGGTACTGTAGAGACATAGTAGTTAGAAGTAGTCTGCGAATACTTAGATGTGAGATACAAATATCGAAGTGCCTCCTGAGCTTTACAGACGTTATCTAGCAATGAAGAAGAGATCTTATCTATATAATATTATTCTACACTTTAAATCTTTTCCTTACCTATTTATTAAGAGGTGCTTTCCTCGATAGATTTTCTAATTAAAATATTTTAGCCTATGTCTCTCAGTTATATTAGAGTTTGGCATCTGCCTAACATGGTCTTAGTAATAGGACCTCTCTGCGGAGGTAGGCAGACTAAGGAGAAGCACATTCAGATAGGAGAATCTAAATATGTCAAAGACCCATAAGACATTGGCATATCAGGCTTGCCAGTGAACTTGCAATTGACACTAGGTAGCTTGGCATGGAACTGATCACTTTATGACTGAAGAGACAACTGGAATGGTAGTTAATGAGATTGAAGTAATATAATAGTCTATACAGTCAACTAAGTTGAGGCTTTCTGTTTAGTAAAACAAATAGCGAAGTCATCTCAGTAGAGGAATACAATTCTGTAAGTGTGAGAGAGTGTGAGAAGTTTCATGATCAGATAGTGCTTGCACTGATAAGATTCTGGATGTTTGCATATGAAAACCAGAGTGATACTTTGAAGATATAGTAGTTAGAAGTAGTCTGTGAACACTCAGATGTGGGATATAAATATCAAAGTACCCTATAAGCTTTACAGACATCATCAAGCAATGGAGAAGAGATCTTATCAATATAAACTTATTTTACACTTTAAGTCTTTACCTTACCTATTTATTGACATGAGCCTTCCTTACCAGATTCTCCAATCAAAGAATTTTTGCTTACATCCCTCAACTATACAAGAATTTGGTGTCTGCCAAACTGTCTAGTACTATATTGCTAGCTAACTAAGTCCCGAACTTGTGAGTTATTCAGAGTGCAAACTGAAAGGAAGTAACTACATAATTGTGTGTATTCAGAATTGTGTTTGTCGAAGTCTGGTTCCTCTAAGTCCTTGGAGGATGGCAGTTTTTAAATACATATTTCCCAGCTATCCTATAGCCTAAACAAAACTGAATAACTTAGGCATTAATTGATACCTAAAATCAAATATAAAACAAAACATAAAAACCTTACCAGTCTAACAAGCCTGGCCTCATAAGCCTTCTCAATTTTTATACCTTAAATCATTATATCAGTCATCAAATAGCTAGTATCAGGTACAATAAATCTGCTCTATTCTACTGACAACAAGTTCTACGTGGCCAAGATGATATCCTCTTGATCAAGTAGGTTACTTTTTTAGCAGGATGTCTCAGTAATAAAGAAAAGTTTCACTCATCACATTCACTCAGCTTTCATTATTTTTGACTCACACATTAGTTATTGGAAAGAAATACTTATGGAAAGATATGAATATTATAAAAATAAATTCAAGAAAATACTGGAAAAACCCTTTTTTTAATAAAATAATAAAACTAAATCCACTTATTTAAGTAACTAATACCTTTTTGATTATACCTACCTCCCACTATCCAGGACCATGCCGCACAGGATATCTCACTATATTATATAGAACCAAAGCAAATTCCGAATTACTTTACTGTTAGGCGGACGCCGATCTCTAGTATAACTGAGGGACATAGGCAAAAATCTTTTTTTGGAGAATCTGTCAAGGAAGGCTCATCTTCGATATGATAAAGATAAAGTAAAGATTTATGAGGTAAACAATTTAATATTGATAAGATCTCTTCTCCGTTGCTTGATGATGACTGTAAAGCTCGGGAGGCACTTCGATATTTATATCCCGCGTCTGAGTGTTCGCGGACTACTTCAAACTACTATGCCTCAGAAGTACTACTCTGGTTTTAATATGCAAACATCTAGAATCTTATAAGTGTGAACACCGTTTGACCCTGAAACTTTATCACACCCTTTCATGGACACTGAATGGTATTCCTCCATTGAGACGACTGCGCTATTTGTCATACCAAACAGTGGTCTCTAACTTAGATGTCCGCAGAGACTATTATATGACTTTAGTCTGATTGACTATTGTTCCAGTCGTCTCTTCGGTGATGAAGTGATCAGGTTCATGCTGGACCACCTAGTGCTAATTGCCAGTCCAAGCCCAACGTGTCAACATCTTAAGGGGCTTCGGCTTATCTAGGTCTTCCATTCTGAGCATGCTTCCCCTTGGTCCACCGGCCTCCGTAGAGGGGTCCTATTACTAGGACCAACCAACCTACAGCTGATCTCAGAAGGGTATGGGTGGATTCGGTATACTCCTAATAGCTTCCACTACAGGGATATCCTCTTAGAGTATCTCACCGAAAACGTCCCGTCACTTTCGGCCGATAGTTTAGGAAGCCTAACTTTGAAGCCTACTATCTCAATGCGCCTCCAACAGATTTCTTCCGTACCACTTCCCAGATCTCGCCAAAGGTCCCCTCTCATATATCCTGCGAACAGCATGTGGTTGGACGGACAGCGGTGATGTATATGGTATTATGAAGTGGGCTTCATTGATGTGACCTTTTATAGGACACAACTCTAGAAATCTCGCTAATGACGTGCGGGCCCCATAAGGGGGCCGGACGGGAGTGTTGGCACTCCGGTTAATTGAGGATCTGTGCGCAGTTACCCGATCGTGGGTCTGTCCACATGTCTTGGATTTCCATATGCCTAACATGAGCTCCCTCCTTCCAGGCTTCGCCTTGAATGCCTTTATACCCATTTTATAATTTCTTCTAAATACATTTTAAGACTCAGTGTGGTCAGGGTAAAAAACCTCCCACGTTTACTTGGCCACAGTAGGAAAACCTTTTCCTCACTATCTTACTTTTGCCCTTCCTGGCATGTCAGGATTTTCACTACGAAAGTTTTCCACAACTTCCTCCACGTTTTCCATCCTGGTAGCAGGCTCTGGTAGGCATATGGAAATCCGAGACATGTGCACAGACCCACAGTAGGGTAACTGCGCACCGACCCTCAATTTACCGGAGCCAATACCCCCCCCTCCGGCCCCCTTATGGGGCCCGCACGTCATTAGCGAGATTTCCAGAGTTGCGTCCCATAACTAAAAAGTCACATTAATGAAGCCTACTTCATAACACCATATACTGTAGCTCAGTTGGTATGACTTTTGCATTGATTTACAAGGTCAGGTGTTCAACTCCCTCTGAGGTCAAAGTTATTATGATAATTTATATACTTTGATACATGGAGTATGATAAAAGATACATGTTCTAAGCTGATGAGGGATCATCAAGCAACAGAGAAGGGATCTTATCAATATATAATATTGTTCTACACTTTAAATCTTTACCTTACCTTACTTTAGCGAGACGAGCCTTGTTCGACAGATTCTCCAAATACAGATTTCGGGCCTACGTCCCGCAGTTATATACTTGAGTTGGCGTCCGCCTAACAGTATATTGATAGTTCTCCTGTTACCAAGGCTCACTACATGAACTACGAGTTCACCTCAAACTCCACCCTCACCTCAGACTTCGATTATATTTTCCAAGCACCTCATTGTCCTATCTATATTCATTCCTTCGAAGAAATATTCGAGACTGAGTTTTCCGAAGTCAAAGAAAAATATACGCAAGAACCCTCGTGGTTTACAGTACCTTTCGGGATCCCAATGAGGGATCAATTCAATAGCATATATCGCACCTGGCACGGTTCGGAATTTGAGTGGAATTCGACCGAGTCAGAAGACTTCGTCGACTGGAGCACCCTGTGCTCTTTAAAGACGGAAGAGAAAGACAAGGAAGACCCAGGAACAGTTATCCGGGGGCCAGACATCCCCTCGGCCTGGGCCTAACACACTTTTATATGTACTATAATCACATCCTAAATGTTGAGAAGAAGGAGATTCAAGTCTTGAGTCCCGAATTGGACCAACCGAACCCTTTTACACCTACACCTCGAGAGTGTCTCGAACGTTGGATACCTTACATACGATTCCTTAAACAGTTTAAAGGATATCCAGAGCTCTGGTACGAAGTACCAGAAATCACACATCCAGGGCTATTAGAGCAACTAGCCTATCTGGAAAGTATCACAATGGCTGAGATACCTCAAGATCCGAGAAAGAGAATAACGGCGGGTGAACCTATGGATACCCGACCCGATACCACGGATAAGGCGGATGATTCCGCCATTCATAGTCCCTTCCCCTCGACACCTCAGGAACCTACATTCCGGAGAGGAAATGTACCCTCTCACCGATCCTCTAGTGTCGCAAGCACTCATAGGATATCAAGGGTCCCCACACCGAGACCACGGGAACACGCGACAAACTTGGCGAGATTGGCTGCGCGTCTTGGGATAACGTTGGGACAGATAAGACAAGACATCGATACCTCGCTCGACCAAGCCAACATCGCCTTCAAACATTTGAAGGGAGCCACACAAGATAATACCTTAAAATTAATTAAGGTTCAACAGCAAATCGCCGATGGACAAGATGTCCATGATAATGATATTGCCATTTTGTTGATGCAGCTGGCAGGCGTGGAAAGCGAAGTCAAGGGGATACAAGAAGAGATGTTGCGACAAGTCGCAAAGAAGATTGACGCTCAGGAACGGCGTCAACAAGGACATGAAGAAGTAACCACGAGGTTACATGAGAGCCTCGGGCAAGAAAGCCAAGCAGCATTAGCCCGAGATCAGACTCTGGAACAGATGGTCATCAGTCTGCAAGCGGAATTCGTAGAATTCCGCGCCCAAAGTGTCACGCGCGAACAAGAAGTCAATCGTACTCTAGGACAAATGCACACCGATCAAAACACGCGCCAAGCGGAGATTCGCAGGTCGCAGGACCAGCAACAACTACAGAACATCGAGACAAATCAAACCCTCAATGGGTTAACTGCGGCAATAAATAAAATATTAGCCATGGCACCAAGTCCCGAAGCTGCAGGACCCGCACCCTTATCTGCAGTCCAAGAAACTGATGATGAGGAGTATTACGCTCCACCTACACGCAGGGACAAGGGCAAAGGCCGAGAAACCGCTGATGCATTCCCCTCAGGTACCCAGGGAGGTAACCCAGGAGATCCTAGTGATGGTGACGATGATGGTGACGAAGATGAAAGAGGAAGAAGGAGAGGAGGTCCTAGCCGAGGCAGGCAAAGACAAACACCAGAACCGTCTGGTAGGGCAGAAACGCTTGCCAACGCGATGGCACTGAATATTAAGCGACCATCCGAGCCACCCCCATTCTTTGAAGATAGACCCGCACAAGATATATACGTATGGATCCTTCAATGCACGGAATATTTCGAACGGAACCCGCGCATCTGGGACGACGCTCGGGAACGAGTCATCTACGCGCTCAGCCATACAAAAGGAGACATAGTCCTTCCTTATACCATATGGTACCGGAAGGCTATGGATGGACTTCAAGGGGAAACCCAGCAACCAGAGCTGGCAACATGGACCCGTTTTGAACATGAGATGATCCAACGGTTCGCTCCAGTAGAAGCCGAAAGACTAGCCCTTCGAGCAATGAAACTAGTCACGTACGACGGCAGTATTGAGCGCTACCTGACAATCATGCACAACCATAACATTCGTACACGCATGACCAGAGAGTCCTGGAGAGAAGTAGTCGAAGACGAACTTCCTGAACAAATTGTCCGCCGGTTGTCGGCCCTGCAATACACAACGGACCAGGAATGGGAAGAGGCGCTAAGGCTATGCGGGCGGTCAGAAGAAGCCCTGCTAGCTAGAAAGAGAATTGGGCGAGACCAACCGTCCAAACCTAAAATAGTCCAGGAGGTCAAAAGAGAAGACCGACGGGACTCTAAACCAAAGCGACAAAGGGATGCTAAACCTTATGTCAAGGGAGGTGGAGCCCCTTCACGGAAAAGAAAATGGGACGATGAGCCGGAGAAGCCTAGGAAAAGATTAGGAGGTGCAAGAAAGACCACCCACACAAACTTCGCCCAGGCCCATACCGGAATCCCGCAGAGTGTAATAGACACTCGGAGGAAAGAAGGAGATTGCACACGTTGTAGGAAGAAAAACCACACCTATCAGACGTGTTGGGGAGATGCCCATATATCGGCGGCAACGGTCAGCTCAAGACCAATAAAAATGGGAATTCGGCGAGCAAGATCGGCTAATGTAAAGCCCAAATTAGCTCGCAAAGTCGCATCTGTCCAGCACCCAGCTCGCGTGAATAAAATCTGGGAACTGGGAGACGACGAGGAACTGACCAAGGTCAGTTCACTAGCACCAACGGCGACGGCGTTGAGGTATTCAGTGTCCTAAGGGAGCTGGAATCGAAATGGGAACCCCCTCTGGCTGGGGTGTATTGGGTACCGACCACGACGGGGATCGGGTAGTCCGTGTGCAACTACGGGATTTGAAACTCAAAATGATCAAAGTGGCGCGAAGCAAGTCTCTCCTTTCAGGATCAACGCAAGTAGGCTCGAAGTGAAGGAACCCCACGAGGGACTTACGAGCTCGAACACAAGAATCAATATATGGAGAGTCTTGATCGAAAGAGAGGATAGTTAACATGCCCACATGGCCCGGGAGCCAACAGTATGAAGTTCCTCGAGTCACCTGGTGGTTTCCTGCTACCTGTGTGCAAGCAAGTTACTATACCGAAGAAGTTGGGACATAGCAATTCAAGATCTACCTGATAACAATACACGACAGGAGGACAACCGATGCGGGCCGTTCCACCTACCACACGAGTCTGAGTCGTATTATACGTATGTACTATCTTGCCTTCTGGCCAGAGTGTGGGATAGGGATGTACTGCTTTGGTGCGCAAGGCCCCTCTGAGGGAGCTGGACGGATAACCGAAACCCTAAGGGAAAGGATTCGGTGAAAGCGGGAGCCCCACACCAGGGGAGTAAAATGGCTAATAACCGCCCGAAAATCTGCTATGAGCCTAGGTCTGGCGTGTTGGGAGAAGGCATCCAGCCTGAAAACTGGTCGTGCGCAATAGCGTATTGGTGAAACGCCGTTTTAGTATGTAGACCCAGATTGTTAGAGCTAAAGAGTTACTAGTTTGTCTGAGGAGACATGAATGGTCGAAACTACGCGGGCGTAGTAACAAACATCTTGTTACCTACACCCAATACCAACGATGCCTAAACGAAAGAACCAAGAAAGTCTTATCCGCGCCAAGCGCGTGGAACTAGACGCTCTAAAACCAAAATGATACAACTGTGCGGAGAGGATCGCTTACATCCATATACACGATAAGCGATACAAAATTACTGTCCTCTTGGACTCGGGATCCAACGTGTTCCTTATCAATAAGGACCTAGTTGAAGACCTTGGCGTTCCCTCTGTAGAACGCGACAATACAGTTGATATCTTAGGCTTTGACGGATCGTCCGGTGCCTCTGGAGGAAAGTGTTACACTCTCCCGATAAAATTAGAAATAGGAAAAAACCGACACGTCTCAGAAGTGTCGTGTGAAGTGGCTAAAGCAGGTCACTACGGAATGATAATTCCTTTTGGTTGGTGGCATCGTGAACACCCAGTGTCTCACATAGATGATGCAGAAAATTGGACCTTGTCTGCAAAATGTTGCGAAAACTGTGTGGAAGAAGATGCAGGAATAGCGGATATGTTCGAATATGACGAATCGGTCGCTTGGGATCCTAATGCCTGCCACATCGGAAGAATAGGAGCCATCGAAAACACGCGGGAACTCGAATCATTACCGAAAGAATACTGGAAATAAAAACATCTGTTTGAAGCCCCGACAGCAGAAAAATTAGCTCCAAGACAAACATTCTATCACTAAATTATGTTGATTCCCTGATCAACCCCCCCCTGGGGGCCGATATATCCACTATCCGAAAAACAGCTTAAGGCTTTACGAGAATACTTGGAAACGATGATCAAACAAGGAAAAATCACAAGAAGCCAATCGCCGGCGGGAGCACCCATATTATTCGTGCCTAAACCAGATGGTAGACTACGTCTAGTTGTGGATTATCGAAATCTAAATAAGATTACTATCCTCAACAAACATCCCCTTCTACTAATGTCCGAACTCGGAGATAGAGTAGGCGGCGCAAAGATCTTCACTAAGTTAGATCTTAAGGACGGTTACCACCTGATTAGGATCAAAGAAGGGGATGAATGGAAGACAGCGTTCCGTACGAGATACGGACACTACGAATATAAGGTTATGCCCTTTGGATTGGTCAATGCTCCGGCAACCTTCCAAGATATGATGAACCAAGTCCTACAAGAATACTTGGACGTTGGAGTTGTGTGTTACCTTGACGATATTCTCATCTACTCAAAGGATGAAAAGGAACACATCGCAGCTGTCAAGAAAGTTTTACAAAGTCTATCAGACTTTCAATTAGCGGTATCGCTAAAGAAATCGACTTTCCATCCCACAGAGGTAGAATTCCTCGGCTATATGGTGGCAGTCGATGGGGTGTCTATGAGCACCTGAAAGGTGGAATCCATAATGGTCTGGAAAGCACCTAAGTCGGTTAGAGAAGTACAAGTCTTTATGGGATTTGCCAACTTCTAGCGACGATTCATAAAAAACTTCTCGGCTATTTGCAAACCAATAACCGAGACATTACAAGGAAATCCTAAGAATTTTAAATGGGGGGTTGAACAGAATACGGCTTTCGAAGAGCTAAAGCACCGGTTCACCACCGCCCCCATACTACACCACTTTTTCCCAGAAAGAGAAATGGTGGTAGAAACGGATGCTAGCGATTTTGCACTCAGCTGCGTTCTTTCTCAATACTTTGAGAAAAGATTACATCCAGTAGCTTTCCATTCCAGAAAATTAAACTCAGCAGAGCGCAACTACGAGATTCATGATAAAGAACTTCTTGCGATCCTGGAAGCTTTTAAAGAATGGAGACACTACTTAATCGGAACGGAGAAACTGATCACAGTCTTTACCGACCATCAGAACCTACAATACTTCCTCACCTCCAAAGTCTGGAGTGGCCGTCAAATTCGATGGGCTCAGAAGCTGGTAGAATACAACTTTCGCATTGTATACCGACCAGGCACAAAGGGCGGAAAGCCTGATGCATTAAGCAGACGGCTGGAGTACCGTCCTGAGGAGGGAGCTACGCATCGCAAACAGAAAATTTTGAAAGAAGAAAGTTTCTTGGTATCGCTAGTAGCGAGGGTAGGCGATGAAGGAGAAGACAGGGATGGAGATAAAGATTTGGATCTGGACCCTCGAAGAGGAGGAAAGGAACCTGTGATTAGGGTCAAGCGATTGAGTAAAAAGGCATACTTGCCAACAAAGGACTCAAGAATGGCGGCAGGACATGACCTGTACGCCATAGAAGATGACATTGTCCCGAAATATGGACAAGCATGAATAGGGACAGGTATTGCCGTGGGGCTCGCCGAAGGAACTTACGGAAGAGTTGCCCCAAGAAGTGGATTAGCGGTCCCAAGCGGAATCTCTACCGGCGCAGGAGTGATCGATGCTGATTACACCGGCGAACTCAAAGTTGTACTTTTCAACCATAAGGATGTGGACTGCCAAATAAAAATGGGCGATCGCATAGCTCAACTAGTGGTAGAAAAGGTCAACACCTCAGATATGATGGAAGTCGACGACTTAGAAGAGACGGAACGAGGAACTACGGGAGTCGGAAGCACCGATATAGCGACAAGATCCTTGATCATTAAAGAACATGAACCTAGCATCAGCTACCTACAGGCATCGGCTAAAGACAATGAACATTGGTACGACATTTCAGAAGTACCCGAAAAAGTCCTAATGTCAAATGCTATTATCCTGCAGAAAGGTATGAAGCAGTTCAATCCTGAATTCTTAACCGAAATACAGGCAGCTATCGAAACGGGCGCAGCGTGAAGGCAACGAAAGGAAGAGCTCATCAGGCTACGAGACGAGGGAAAGGATTTTCCCAAAGATTGGACCTTGACCGACGATCTACTGTATTATAAGCAAAGACTATTTGTACAAGACAGTCAGGCGCTATATACCAAGATCGCAGAAGGATGTCACGATGCAAAGGTTGCAGGACATTTCGGACAAGAAAAAACTTTGGAAATAATCATGTGAGACTTTTACTGGAAAGGACTTGCGGCATGGGTCAACGACTACGTACGATCCTGCGATGAATGCCAACATAATAAGTCACCTAGACATGCCAAGTATGGATTACTGCAACCGTTGCAAATACCCTACGCAGCATGGGCATCTATCTCGGTGGACTTTATCACTCAACTACCAGAGTCACAAGGGTGTACTCAGATAATGGTAGTAGTTGATCGCTTTACAAAGATGGCACATTTCATCGGACTACAAACCGCGGCTACGGCCAAGGATGTCGCAAATGCATTCCTGAAAGAAGTATGGAGGCTGCACGGCCTGCCAACCGAAATCGTCTCAGACATGGATTCAAAATTCGCAGGAGAATTTTGGGAATCCCTTTGCAAAGCATTGGAAATTAAGCGAAGAATGTCAATGGCATACCACCCTCAGACTGATGGACAAACTGAACGTACCAACCAAGTGCTTGAAGGTTACCTTAGAAGTTTTGTCAACTACGATCAGGACGACTGGTATCAGCTACTACCGCTAGCTGAACATGCCTACAACAACTCCGCAACCAATGCTCATGGGATGTCGCCATTCTATGCAAATTACGGATTCCATCCACAGACAGAGTGGATGAAGGAGCGCGAAGCTCAAAATCCAGGAGCAACCTTATATGCGAACTGGATTAAGACGATACATGAACAAGCGAGAGGGTCACTAGAAAAGACACGGGAAGGAATGTCAAAGTATTATGACCGGAAAGCTAGACAACAGCCAGACTTCAATATCAGGGACAAAGTAATGTTAAACGCTAAAAACGTTCGAACCCGACGGAAATCAAAGAAGCTGAGTGCAAAGCTATACGGTCCCTTCCAAGTAATGGAGAAACGCGGATCAAGAGCATTCAAACTCAACATATCCGATCGATGGAACATTCATCGCGTATTCCATGTTGCACTGTTGGAACCCTACCACGAGTCAGTTCATGACAATCGCCAACAACCACCCGGAGAACCAGAAGAGATTGACGGTGATCTGCAATGGGAGGTTGAAAAAATCGTAAGAAGCGAAATTGGTTCTTACAGGAAACGAGTACACGGCCGCTATCAAGAGAAGCGGGAACTGTGGTACTTCGTCAAATGGCAAGGGTGTTCAGAAGATGAGAACACCTGGGAGCATGCCACCAGTATGGAAAATGTGGAGGAACTTGTGAAGAATTTTCATAATGAAAATCGGGAAATGCCGGGAAGGGCAGAAGTAAGATAGTGAGGAAAAGGTTTTCCTACCGTGGCCAAGTAAATGCGGTAGGTTTTTTACCCTGACCATACTGAGTCTTAAAATGTATTTAGAAGAAATTTTAAAATGGTTATAAAGGCATTCGAGGCGAAGCCTGGTAGGAGGGAGCTCATGTTAGGCATATGGAAATCCGAGACATGTGCACAGACCCACGGTAGGGTAACTGCGCACAGACCCTTAATTTACCAGAGCTAGTACCCCCCTCCGGCCCCCGTATGGGGCCCGCACGTCATTAGCGAGATTTCGAGAGTTGCGTCCCATAACTAAAAAGTCACATTAATGAAGCCTACTTCATAACACCATATACTGTAGCTCAGTTGGTATGACTTTTGCATTGATTTACAAGGTCAGGTGTTCAACTCCCTCTGAGGTCAAAGTTATTATGATAATTTATATACTTTGATACATGGAGTATGATAAAAGATACATGTTCTAAGCTGATGAGGGATCATCAAGCAACAGAGAAGGGATCTTATCAATATATAATATTGTTCTACACTTTAAATCTTTACCTTACCTTACTTTAGCGAGACGAGCCTTCCTCGACAGATTCTCCAAATAAAGATTTCGGGCCTACGTCCCTCAGTTATATACTTGAGTTGGCGTCCGCCTAACAGGCTCCCCTATGTTCTCATCTTTTGAACACCCTTGCTATTTAACGAAGTACCATAATTCCTGCTTTTCTTGATAGCGGCTGTGTACTCGTTTTCTGTGAGAGCGAATCTCGCTTCTCAAGATCTTTTCAACCTCCCATTGTAAATCACTATCAACATCCTCCAGCTCTCTAGGAGGTTGCTGACGATTGTCATTAACTGACTCGCCGCAGGGTTCCAATAGTGTGACATGGAATACAGTGTGAACGTTCCACCGATCGCATACGTTGAGTTTAAAAGCTCGTGATTCGCGTTTTTCTACAATTTGGACGAGACCCTATAGCTTCGGACTTAGCTTCTTAGATTTCCGTCGGGTCCAAATGTTCTTAGCATTCAACATTACTTTGTCCCTGATCTTGAAGTCCGGCTGTTGTCGAGCCTTCTGGTCATAATATTTTGACGTTCCTTCTGGTGTCTTTTCTAGTGAGCCCCTTGCTTGTTCATGTATCGTCTTAATCCAGTTCGCATAGAGTGTTGCTCCTGGATTTTGAGCTTCACACTCCTTCATCCACTCTGTCTGTGGATGGAAACCATAGTTTGCATGAAATGGTAACATCCTGCGTGCGTTGGTTGCGGAGTTGTTATAGGCATGTTCAGCTAGAGGTAATAGCTGATACCAGTCATCCTGATCGTAGTTAATCAAGCTTTGAAGGTATTTATCCAGCACTTGGTTGGTACGTTCAGTTTGTCCGTCAGTCAGAGGGTGATATGCCGTTGACATTCTTTGCTTAATTTCCAGTGCTTTCTAAAGGGATTCCCAGAATTCTCCTGCAAATTTTAAGTCCATATCCGAGATGATTTCGGTTGGCAGGCCATGCAGCCTCCATACTTCTTGCAGGAATACGTTTGCAACGTCCTTGACCGTGGCCCAGGTCTGATGTAATGTTCAGCGGTTGGATCCTCTGAATGGGGAATGACAGGTCGTTATCCGTATGTCGTCGTGTTTCGTATAGTGAACAGGATCCTCTTTGTTGTAATAGTCGCCTTGTCTGTTTGGCTGTAATGTTCGGTATGATGGTCTTGGGCCCAAAGGCCCATCCCCTTAAGCGTAGCTGAGTTACTTAAGTGATTGCGTGAAGAGCTAACTACAATGTCTTTTTTTTCTCTTTTTTTTTTTTTTTATCTTCATATATTCATTGATTTACGGTACAAGAACTTGCATGCAGCGCTAGCTATGGCATAAACAAAACCTTAATCTCAAAACGCACGCGACAACTAAGGAAACACTCGCACCAAACTATAAAATCCTCCTAAGCGTGTCCGATAGCCGACACCAAATCCCTGCAGAACTAAAGCAAAAAAATACACAATCATAACGAAAAATAACGTCGTATTTCAAGACAAAAAAGATCCTAAAAAACTAACAGCAAGGAACAAACAGTCGGCCCCCTCAGGGGGCGAAACCATGGATTGGAAGCGCAAATGTTGTAACGTCTTGTTCAGACTCTGGGTCCCGTGCTGCCGGGGGCATACCAGGTGGGAAGCCCGTCGCCGTGACATTGATGTACCTGGCGAGGGTGCGGAGAGCGGTGGGGTCTGACCAGAGAGGGCTGTCCCTTTCTACCGACTTGAGCCCCCGGAGGTGGCGCTCACGAGGCACCTTTCGGGACTCGCAGGACAGGATTGCGTGGGCGAAGTCCTCGTCTCCCTCCTCGCAGAGCGGGCAGAGGGGAGCGGGGTCTTCAGTGAACCAAGAAGGGTGGGCAGCGAGGTAGCTCTTGCCTGAGCGCATCTGGTGTATCCTCCCCGCCATGAACCTTCCAAGCCCCATGAATGGGTGGGGCGAGAGGGACACTGGGTAGGAGTATTGCGGTGGAGGAGGGAACTGATCGTTCCAGTCCTTGGCCAGGGCCGATCTGACTTTCAACTTTATCGACCTGTAAGAGGGGGTACCATCCTTAATCAGGAGGCAGGCGGGAGGGAGGAGGTCAGGAGCTGCGACCGGCACTGGGCTGGCTGCTGCGATGTACGGGAGCGTCCTGTGCGCTATTGCGTCGATGGGGAGGTGTTTCCTTATTGGAGGTGATGGGACGGGGGATTTCCACGAGAGGGGGGCATAGACGGAGGTCAGCCCCCTTGTGTGGTGTCCATGGTCGTCAGGGGCCCTGAAAGAGGACGAGATCGGAAAGGTAGGATGGAGTCTTGCAGTCGCCGGATTGGACTCCGGGGGGAGGCAGACAAGCCTCACCGCTGCCAGTCTTTGACGGTGACTTACTAGAAGGGGCATGGGGGGCAGTGCCGACTCGCAGGCGAGGATGCCAACAGGGGTTGAGGAGAAACAATTTGTCACCCATCGTTGTACAGATCTCCAGAAAACGGACATACGATCGAGGAGGGTGAGGCTCGGAGAGAACAAGTCCGCCCCGTACAAGAGAACCGGGGCAATCAGGGAGGAGGCCAAGCGGTGGCACAGACATGGAGGGAGGCCTTTGCCAGGCCTCGATAGTCTTTTGATCGTCGCGAAGGCGCCCTGGGCAAGGCCCAGCCTTCTCACGAAGTGGGAGGTGGTACCCCTAGTACCCGAGGTGGAGGAGGGCTCAAACCAATATCCGAGCCATCGAACCAGCTTGGAGGGGCGGAAGACTAGGTCTTCCAGTAGGACCGGGATCGGCGGAGGGGGTATTTTTTGAGAGGGTGTTTCCCAGTGCGTCAACTCCGTTTTCGGGATCGAGAAGGACACACCTAGCCTGCCAGCCTTCCGCTGGAGCACCTTTGTGATGCCTTGTAATCTCTGGATGTTCCTACAGTAAGAGCCTGAAGCCACCGTTACAGCGAAGTCGTCGACATAAGAGAGGGTGAGACCCCTGGGGATCGGGAAGTGGAGGGTCGAGACGTAAATCACAAAGAGTAGTGGGGAGATCAGTGAGCCCTGGGGGGTTCCAACCGAGACTGGGGAGAAGATGTGTGGTGCCCCCTGGAAAACCAGGGGGCAGGTGCGTCCGTGGAGAAAAGAGCGTATCCACGATACAAGATAGGGGTTGACAGCCTTGGTCGCTAGTCGGTTGCAGAGTGTTGGGGCCGATACATTGTCGAAGCCTCCTTTTATGTCCAGGAAAAGGGTCGAGACTTTTAGCTTTGGTCGCATAAACAGCTGAACCTCGTGAGAGAGGGTGGCCGCCGCGTCGAAGGTGCTCAGACCAGGGAGGGAACCAGTTTGGTTGGGGGAGAGGAGGCCCAGGAAGCGCGCCTGGGCGGAGAGACGGTTTGCCATCACCCTCTCCAGGATTTTCGAAATGGTCTCCAGGAGTACGATGATGCGAAATGAGGCAGGGGTGTCATACGAGGGTTTCTCAGGCTTGTCCAGCACTATGCCATTGGCCTTTTTCAGGGAGGGAGGGTGGTGCCCGTATCTAACAAGGGGGCCCAGGAGGGAGGTTAGTATGGTTGGGTTTATAAGATGGACTTTCTTCCAGACGGAGTAGAGTATCTGGTCCGGTCCTGGAGCGGAGGAGGAGGATGACTTCCGAAGGGCCACCGATATCTCCTCGGCCGACAGCTGCAGGATGTCCTTAAACTCGCGAAGGATTCTGGGGGGGGGAGAAGACCCCTTCTCTGGGAAGAAGTGTCCTAAAAGTACTTGGTTTATTTCCTTGGAGGTCTCGGCCCCTGGAATCTGGGGGAACCTGTCCGGCAGTTTGCCAAATGCGAACCTTTTCGCCGTCCATAACGTCTAGGGGTTGGCTGTTTCCAGGAAGTTTTTCCAGTAGTCGTTCTTGGCTTTTCTGATAGCCTTGAAGTACAGAAGACGTGCTTCTTTGCATAGTTCCTTGGAGGAGGGGAGGGGGTCCTTGCATGCTTCTCGCACAGTGGAGTGGAAGGCCTTTCTTTGTGCAGTAAGGTTTGGTGTCCACCAGGGTTTCGACCTATAGGTGGGCCTTTTTTCGGGAGTGTTGCTCTTGAGCTGCGACCTGACCCTATCCAGGGCCATGTCGAACCAAGCCGATAGCGTGTTTGGCGTTGGGAGGGGGGGAGGGGGGCGGAAGACGATCTGTTTTAGTCCTTTTTCTAGAGTGGGCCAGTCGGTCTTTGTCCATGAAGGAGAGGGAGGAGGGGGGCGGGCCAGAGGCTCCGACAGTGTTATCAATATCGGTACATGGTCCGAACCTGATGGTGGAAGGGGCGTACTCCACGTCCTGAAGTTGGGCGAGAGGGGGGCGTCCGCAAACGCTAGGTCAATTGCAGATGGGCGGAGTGTTGTGTCAAAGGGAAAGTAAGTGAGGGTGCCGGGGGAGTTCAGGAGGCAGAATCCTTCACTGGCAGCCTTCTCAAACAAGGGAGAGGATGCACCGAGGTCCGAAATCGAAAAAATATGGGCTGGATCGGCTGAAGGGTGGTGGATGTTGAAGTCACCAACAACCAGTGTGGGGGAGGGCGTAGCAGGGAAAGCAACATCAGGTGAGATCGTCCTTTTGAAGGGGGAGTTATCCCATGTGCTGTAGAGGTTCACGACGCGAAACTTGGTGACAAAGGAATCAAAAAAACCAACTGAAGAAAAGAAATCCACGGCCATCCAGTCTCTCGCGCCGGAGAAGACAGGGAGGACCGAAAACTCTTGTGTGGATGCCAAATGAAGGTAGCATGCCACCCTGGGCTTGCCACCGTCAGGACAAGGGGGAAGGAAAGGCTTGAAGCCCGCAAACGCGGGTGGTTTGCTTCTGTATAGGGGAGGATCTTGTAGCGCAACGAGGGTAGGGGGGAAGTCCAAAAGAGAAAAGGAATTAAAAAGGGAGAGAAACACATCCCAGCTTCCCAAGCAGTTGTGTTGTAGAATGGATATGGGTTTATTGGAGCCCGCCGCCAGCGCGGAACTCACAGG
>JACCEG010000078.1:324408-360921 GCA_014065205.1 Tuber brumale | reverse complement strand
GGAACGTTTGCGGGGGGACGTGTTGGGGGGGCATCACCACGCCTAGGACGGGGTGTCTCAAAATCGATGGCGGGCAGGAGGGGTCGTGTACCAGCTGAAGGACCCTCGCCGGAGTCATTCGTCGTGTCCATTCTTTCCTCATCCTGCGGTATAGGGGGTTCCCTGCGGAGAGTAGGGAGGGTGGGTCTCGATGGGCACTCTCTAGCGAAGGCCGAGTGAGGGCCTCTGCAGACGGCACAGAGCGGTGGGGAGGTCGGGCAGCAGTCAGCGACTGCTCTGAGGTTACCGCCCTTTGGGCAGGTTGGGTTCTGGCACCTATGTGCCTGCTTTCTGTGGGAGAGGGCGCAGATCGGGCAGACCGGGTGGTCGACCTTACACCTTGCGGAGTGATGTCCGTATTCACAACAATTACGGCACTGAGTGAGGCCATTAGCCGAGTAGGCTCTCTCGATCTTGCATCGAGAGGAGTAAAGGTAAGCGTTGCCCAGCATTGCGGCCTCATTCTCTGGAGCCACAGTGACAACTAGCTAACTACAATGTCCCATCATCCTCCTTATATAGTCCTCTTCACCGTCCTTCGTGACTCATACCTCTCGTTACTCGAAGTAGCCATATGACCTAGTGGTCATATGAGCGAAACCCATGACCTGCAAGTAAGGTCATGTGTGAAAACCACATGACCTCTGAACAGGTCATGTGCGTGAGATACATATCCTTTCGCACAGCCTTCTTGGTCTTGTGCGCTGCCCCCATGACCCCTAAATAGGTCATGTGCGTGAAAGTAAATCAATTGCAATATAACAATCATATAACCAATGAAACCCTATGACTCATAACCGTGAGTCATAGTGCGTAACCAAATATCAATCTTGCTAAGTCAGTCTAGAATCGTGACATCTGAAGTCCGATGAAATGTGCCATTTTTGTAAACCGATCAACTACTACCATTATCTGAGTACATCCTTATCACTCTGGTAGTTGAGTAATAAAGTCTACCAAGATAGACGCCCATACCGCGTAGGGTATTTGAAATGGTTGCAGCAATCCGTATTTGGCATGTCTAGGCAACTTATTATGTTGGCATTTATCGCAGGATCGTACATAATCGTTGACCCATTCTGCAAGTCCTTTCCAGTAGAAGTCTCTCATGATTATTTCCAAGGTTTTTTCTTGCCCGAAATGTCCCGCAACCTTTGCATCGTGACATCCTTCTGCGATCTTGGTGTATAGAGCTTGACTTTCTGGTACAAATAGTCTTTGCTTATAGTATAGTAGATCATTGGTCAAGGTCCAATCCGTGGAAAAATCTTTTCCTTCGTTCTGTAACCTAATGTGTTCTTCTCTCCGTTGCCTCCAAACTGTATCTGTCCCGATAGCTGCCTGTATTTCGCTCAAGAATTCAGGGTCGAACTGCTTCATGCCTTTCTGCAGGATTATCACATTTGACATTAGAACTTTCTCTGGTACTTCCGAAATGTCGTACCAGTGTCTATTGTCTTTGGCCGATGCCTGCAAGTAGCTGATGCTAGGTTCCTGTTCTTTAACGATCAAGGATCTTGTCGCTATATCGGTGCTTGCGAATCCCTCGATTCCTCGTTCCGTATCTTCCAAGTCGTCTACTTCCATTATGTCTGAAGTGTTGATTTTTTCTACCACTAGTGGAACTATGCGATCGCCCATTTTTATTTGGCAGTCCATATCCATATGGTTGAAAAGTACGACTTTGAGTTCGCCGGTGTAATCAGCATCGATTACTCCTGCGCTCGTAGAGATTCCACTTAGGACTGCTAATCAGCTTCTCGGGGCAACTCTTCCGTTAGTTCCTTCGGGCAGCGCCATAGCTATACCCGTCCTTATCAAGGCTTGTCTATATTTCGGGACAATGTCATTTTCGCTGGCATATAGGTCATGTCCTGCCACCATTCTTGAGCCCTTCATTGGCAAATATGCCTTTTTGCTCCATCTCTTGACTCTAATAATGGGTTCCTTTCTACCTCTTCGAGGTTCTAAATCCAAATCCTCATCTCCATCCCAGTCTTCTCCTTCACCGCCTACCCTCGCTACTAGTGATACCAAGAAATTTTCCTCTTTCAAAGGTTTTTGTTCGCGATGCGTAGCTCCCTCCTCAGGACGGTACTCGAGCCATCTGCTTCATGCATCAGGCTTTCCGCCTTTTGTCCCTGGTCGGTATATAATGCGGAAATTGTATTCTACCAACTTCTGAGCCCATTGAATTTGACGGCCACTCCAGACTTTTGCGGTAAGGAACTATTGTAGGTTTTGATGGTCGGTAAACACTGTAATTGGTTTTTCCGTTCCAATCAAATAGTGTCTCTATTCCTTAAATGCTTCAAGGATTGCGAGAAGTTCTTTATCATGAATCTCATAATTGCACTCCGCTGAATTTAATTTTCTGGAATGGAAAGCTACTGGATGTAATCTTTTCTCAAAATATTGAGAAAGAATGCAACCAAGCGCAAAATCACTAGTATCGGTTTCCACTACCATCTCTCTTTCGGGGAAGAAGTGATGTAGTATGAGGGCTGTTATGAATCGGTGTTTTAGCTCCTCAAAAGCCGTATCCTGCTCAATTCCCCTACTTGAAACTTTTAGGATTTCCTTGTAATGTCTCGGTTATGGGTTTGCAAATAGCCGAGAAGTTTTTGTTAAATCCTCGGTAGAAGTTAGCGAATCCAATAAAGACTTGTACTTCTCTAACCAACTTAGGTGCTTTCCAAACCATTATGGACTCCACCCTGCGGGTGCTCATAGACACCCCATCGACTGCTACCATATAGCCGAGCAATTCTACCTCTGTGGCATGAAAAGTTTCTTTCTTTAGCGATACCGCTAATTGAAAGTCCGATAAACTTTGTAAAACATTTTTAACTGCTTCAGTGTATTCTTTTTCATCCTTTGAGTAGATAAGAATATCATTAAGATAACACACGACTCCAACATCCAGGTATTCTTTCAGTACTTAGTTCATCATATCTTGGAAAGTTGCCAGAGCATTAACCAATCCGAAAGGCATAACCTTATACTCGTAATGCCCGTAGCTTGTACGGAACGCCGTTTTCCATTTATCTCCTTCTTTTATCATAATCAAGTGGTAACTATCTTTAAGGTCTAGCTTGGTGAAGATCTTTGCGCTGGCTACTCTATCCCTGAGTTCGGACATTAGGGGAAGGGGATATTTGTTGGGGATAGTAATCTTGTTTAGATTTCAGTGGTCCACAACTAGGCGTAGTCTGCCATCTGGCTTAGGTATAAATAATATAGTTGCTCCTGCTGGCGATTGGCTCTGCGTGACTTTTCCTTGTTTGATCATGGTCTCCAAGTATTCACGTAACGCTTTAAGCTGTTTTTCAGATAGTGGATATATCGGCCCTCAGGGAAGAGTTGATCCTGGGATTAACTTGATTTTGTGATCGAACGCACGTCTTGGGGCTAAACGTTCTGCCCTCTGGGCTTCAAACAAATGTGTGTAATGCCAGTATTCACTTGGTAATGATTCGAGTTCTACCATATTCGCGATGGCTCCGATTCTTCCGATGCAGTATGCATTAGGATCCCAAGCAACAGATTTATCGTATTCAAACATATCCGGTATTCCTTCATCTTCTTCCATGCAGTTTTCACAGCACCTTTCGGAAAAGGTCCAATTTTCTGCATCTTCTATCTGAGACACTTGGTGTTCACGATGCCACCAACCGAAAGGAATTATGATTCCATAGTGACCAGCTTTAGCCACTTCACACGACACTTCTAAGATGTGTCCATTTTTTCCTATTTCCAATTTTATAGGGAGAGTGTAACACTTCCCTCCAGACGGGGCTGATGATCCATTAAAGCTTAAGATATCAACTGCATTGTTGCGTTCTACTATAGGAACGCGAGGGTCTTCAACTGGGTCTTTATTAATAAGGAACACATTGGATCCCGTGTCTAACAAGACTTTAACTTTGTACCGCTTATCGTGTATGTGGAGGTAAGCGATCCCCTCCGGACAGTGGTATTGTTTTGGTTTTGGAGCGTCTAGTTCCACACGCTTGGCGCGGATGAGATTTTCCTGGTTTTTTCAGTTAGGCATCATCGGTGTTGGGTGTAGGTAATAAGATGTTTGTTACTATGCCCACATAGTTTCGACCATTGAGGTCTCCTCTGACAAACTAATAATTCTTTTAGCTCTAACAATCTGGGTCTACATACTAAGCGGCGTTTCACCGATATGCAATTGCGCAAGACCAGTTTTCAGGCTGGATGCCTTCTCCCAACATGCCAAACCTAGGCTCACAGCAGATTTTCGGGCGGTCGTTAGCCATTTTACTCCCCTGGTGTGGGGTTCCCACTTTCACTGAATCCTTTCCCTTCGGGTTTCGGTTATCCATCCAGCTCCCTCCGAGGAGCCTTGCGCACCAAAGCGGTACATGCCTATCCCACACTCTGGCCAGAAGGCACGATAGTACATACGTATAATACAACTCAGACTCGTGTGGTAGGTGGAACAGCCCGCATCGGTTGTCCTCCTGTCATGTATTGTTATCAGGTAGATCTTGCATTGCTATGTCCTAACTTCTTCGGTATAGTAACTTGCTTGCACCCGGGTAGCAGGCGACCACCAGGTAACTCGAGGAACTTCGTACTGTTGGCTCTTGGGCCATGTGGGCATCTTAACTATCCTCTCTTTCGATCAAGACCCTCCATATATTGATTCTTATTTTCGAGCTCGTAAGTCCCTCATGGGGTCCCTTCACTTAGAGCCTACTTGCGTTGATCTTGAAAGGAGAGACTCGCATCGCGCCGCTTTGATCATTTTGAGTTTCGACTCCCGTAGTTGCACACGGACTACCCGATCCCCGTCGTAGTCGGTACCCAATACACCCCAACCAAAGGGGATTCCCTTTCGATTCCAGCTCCATCTGGAGACTGAATACCCAAACGCTGTCGCTGTTAGTGCCAATGAATTGACCTAGGTCAGTTCCTCGTCGTCCGCCAGTTCCCAGATTTTATTAATCCGTACTGAGTTCTCAGCAGTTGCGACTTTGCACGCTAGTTTCGGCTTTGCAGTAGCCGATCTTGCCCGCCGAATTCTCATTTTTATCACCCTTGAAGTGACTGTTGCTGCCGATATATGGGTGTCTCCCCAACACGTCTGATAGGGGTGGTTCTTCTTTCCACAATGTGTAAAATCTCCATCTCACCTCCGAGTGTCTATAACACTCTGCGGAATACCAGTATGAGCTTCTCCAAAGTTTGTGTGTGTGGTTTTAATCGCACCGCCTAACCTCTTTCTAGGCTTCTCCAGCTTATCGTCACTTTTTCTTTTCCGTGGTGGGGCTCCAACTCCCTTGACATAAGGTTTGGTATCCCTTTGTCGCTTTGGTTTAGAGTCCCTTCGGTCTTCTCTTTTGACCTCTTGGACTACTTTAGGCTTGGACAGTTGGTCTCGCCCAATTTTCTTTCTGGCTAGCAGTCCTTCTTCTGACCGACCGCATAGCCTTAGTGCCTCTTCCCATTCTTGATCTGTTGTATATTGCAGGGCCAACAACATGCAGACAATTTGTTCAGAAAGTTTATCTTCGACTTCCTGTCTCCAGGACTCTCCGGTCATGCGTGCACGAATGTTGTGGTTATGCATAACTGTCAGATAGCGTTCAATACTGCTATCGTACGTGACTAGCTTTATTGCTCGAAGGGCTAGTCTTTCGGCTTCAACTGTGGCAAATCGCTTGATCATATCATGTTCAAAGCGGGTCCACGTCGCCAGCTCTGGCTGTTGGATTTCCCCTTGAAGTCCGTTGATAGGCTTCTGGTACCATATGGTATAAGGAAGGACTTTGTCCCCTCTTGTATGGCTGCGCGTGTATATGACACGTTCCCAAGCATCGTCCCAGATCTGTGGGTTTCCTTCGAAATAGTCAGTGCATTGTAAAATCCACACATATATGTCTTGTGCGGGTTTATCCTCAAAGAATGGGGATGGCTCTGATGGTCCCTAAATGTTTAGCGCCATCGTATTGGCAAGTGTTTCTGCTATACCAGACTGCTCTGGTGTTTGTCCTCTCCTGCCTCGGCTAGGACTTCCTCTCTGATGTCTTCTTTCATTGTCGTCGTCGTCGTCGTCGTTACTGGGATCTCCAGAGTTACCTCCCTGGGCACCTGAGGGGGATGTATCAGCGGCTTCTCTGCCTTTCCCCTTCTCCCTCTATGTAGGTAGAGCGTATTACTCCTCGTCATCTGTTTCCTGAACAGCAGGTAAGGGTGCAGGTCTAGCAGCTTCAAGACTTGGTGCGGTGGCCATCATCCTGTTTGTTGACACCGTTAATACCTTTAGGGTATCATTTATCTCATTATTTTGCTGCTGTAGCTGGTCTTGAGACCTGCACATCTCTGCTAGGGAGGTGGTCTGATCTAGATGCATTTGTCCCAGGGTACGGTTAACTTCTCTTTCCCTCGTGATGCTTTGAGTGCGGAATTCTACGAATTCTACTCTTAAACTGAGGACTATCTGTTCCAGAGTTTGGTCTCGGGCTAATGCCACCTGGGTTTCCTGCCTGAGTATTCCATGTATCCTCGTGATTACCTCTTCATGTTCCTGTTGATGCCTCTCTTGCACTTCTATCTTCTTTGCCACTTCCCGCAGCATTTCCTCTTGGATACACTTGACTTCGCTTTCCACTCCTGCCAGCTGCATCAACAAGATTGCAATATCATTATCTTGGACATCTTGTCCATCGGCGATTTGCTGTTGAACCTTAAGTAGCTTTAAGGTATTATCTTGGGTGGCTCCCTTCAAATTTTTAAAGGTGATGTTGGCTCGGTCGAGCGAGGTATCTATGTCTTGCCTTATTCGGCTCCAGGTTATTCCGCGCCGGGTAGCCAATCTTGCTAAATTTGCAGTATGGTCTCCGCTTGGTTTAGGCATAGAGGCCCTTGATATCTGGTGTGTGCTTGCGACACTAGAGGATCGGTGAGAGGGTAAATTCACTCTCCGAAACATGGGTTCATGAGGTGTTGATGGGGAGGGACTCCACATTGCTGAATCATCGGTTTTATCTGTCATATCTGGGTGGGTATCCATGAGTTCTCCTGCCGTTATTCTCTTTCTTAGGTCTTGAGGTATCTCAGCCATTGTGATACTTTCCAGGTAGGCTAGTTGCTTTAATAGTCCTAGATGTATGATTACTGGTACTTCATACCAGGGTTCTTTATATCCTTTAAAGGGTTTAAGGAATCGTATGTAAGGTATCCAATGTTTGAGATACTCTAAAGGTATAGGTATGAAAGGGTTCGGTTGATCTGATTCTGGACTCGGAATCTGAATTTCCCTTTTCTCGAGGTTTAAAATATACTTGTAGTACATATAAGGATTTGTCAGGCCCAGGCCGAGGGAATGTCTGATCGTCGGATGGCTGTGCCTGATTTCTTGTTATCAGAATACTGGGTACTCCAATCGACAATGTTCTCTGACTTGGTGGAACTCCACTCGAAGTCCGGACCATACCAGGTATGGTATATGCAATTGAATTGATCCCTCGTTGGGATCCTGAAAGGTATTGTGGACCACGAAGGTTCTGTGATAAATTCTTCTTCGATTTCGAATAACTCGCTGTCGGAGACTTCTTCGAATGTCGGAATATAGATGGGACAGTGAGGTGCTGTGAAAATGTAGTCGAAGTTTGTGGTGCGGGTGGAGTTTGAAGTGAACTCATAGTTCATATAGTGAGCCTTGGTAACAGGAGAACTATCAATATACTGTTAGGCGGACACCGATCTCTAGTATAACTGAGGGACATAGGCCAAAATCTTTGTTCGGAGAATCTGTTGAGGAAGGCTCGTCTTCGATATGGTAAAGGTAAAGTAAAGATTTATGCGGTAAATAATTTAATATTGATAAGATCTCTTCTCCATTGCTTGATGATGACTGTAAAGCTCGGGAAGCACTTCGATATTTATATCCCGCGTCTGAGTGTTCGCGGACTACTTCTAACTACTATGCCTCCGAAGTACCACCCTGGTTTTAATACGCAAACATCCAGAATCTTATAAGTGCGAACACCGTTTGACCCTGAAACTTTATCACACCCTTTCACTGACACGGAATGGTATTCCTCCATTGAGATGACTGCGCTATTTGTCGTACCAAACAGCGGTCTCTAACTTAGATGTCCACATAGACTATTATATGACTTTAGTCTGATTGACTATCGTTCCAGTCGTCTCTTCAGTCATGAAGTGATCACGTTCATGCCAGACCACCTAGTGCTAATCGCAAGTCCGAGCCCAACGTGTCAACGTCTTAGGAGGCTTCGGCTTATCTAGGTCTTCCATTCTGAGCATGCTTCCCCTTGGTCTGCCAGACTCCGTAGAGGAGTCCTATTGCTAGGACCAACCAACCTACAGCTGATCTCAGAAGGGTATGAGTGGATTCGGTATACCCCGAATAGCTTCCACTACAGGGATATCCTCTTAGAGTATCTTGCCGAAAACGTCCCGTCACTTTCGGCCCACAATTTAGGAAGCCTAACTTTGGAGCCTACTATCTCAATGCGCCTCCAACGGATTTCTTCCGTACCACTTCCCAGAAGTCGCCAAAGGTCCCCTCTCATATACCCTGCGAACAGCATGCGTTCGGACGGACAGCGGCGCTGTATATGGTATTATGAAGTGGGCTTCATTGATGTGACATTTTATGGGACGCAACTCTTGAAACCTCACTAATGACGTGCGGGCCCCATAAGGGGGCCGGAGGGGGGTGTTGGCACTCCGGTTAATTGAGGGTCTGTGCGCAGTTACCCTACCGTGGGTCCGTGCACATGTCTCGGATTTCCATATGCCTAACATTACACTAGAGCCTAACCTATCACTCCAGACTACTTGCCACACTAAATAAATTCTTCAGACTCTGGCTGTCTTGAGGAGCACAGAATGAGTGTATAACTGTTTTGAGCAAAATACTTCTGCTCCATATTATTTTGATTTAGAAATATTTCTTTTTTATTATTCTTTTCTACTACTTAATATCATGTTATATCATATAACTGAAAATACCTGATAAGTGCAATGGGTAGAATTTTGTTTTATCAGTAGGATATCTTATTGGAAAAGTAATCTACTTGGCAAAGGAGATATTTTCTTGGCCAAGTAGAACTCTTTGCTGACACAATAGAAAAGATCTGTATATATTGAAGTTTTAGAAGATAGTTTAGCTGGTATATAGCAAAAGATAGAGGATATGGTTAAAGGTCCTATATTTCAGCAGGATGGTAGAAAGATACATACTACAAGAGATATTATAGCTTAGTTTGAAGAGAACAACATACAGGCTAGAGGATAACTATTCAATTTACCTGATCTCAATCCTAATAAGTACTGTTAGAGAGGGGTAAAGGAAAACCTATATCAGCAGTTTCCTAATATTTAGAAGACTAAGGGTAGTGCAAATACTGTTAGAAGATATCTGAAGGAGGCTCTTAATAAGGTTTGGACTCAGAAGATTTATGTAATGGAAGAGACACACCAGGAGGCAGCCAAGAAGCATCAGTGGAACCAGCAGGAAGGAAGCGGAGAGGATCTGAGAAGAGGTACAAGGACCAAGATGGCTGGTGCAAATCAAGAGGATAGGTGAGGACTGTAAGGACATATGAGAATAGTAAGTAAGGTGAGGCATAGGTGTGAACTAGGGGGAGGATATCTTTGTATTGCAAGAGATACAAGAGATACAGCTAGGGGAGGAAGGGAAGAAAAAGGGAAAAATGTTCTGGGCTAGCTATAGCTCTATAGGTGGTTCCAAGTTACTGAATATTCCACAAAACAATCTTCAAATAATACAGACAATTTTCTAACTTGCCCATCATGAGGGTTGCAAATTGTAACAATTGAGGAGGAATTTTTAGAACAGCTGTAGGAGTCTATACCTAGGAGAATACCTGCCTTTTTTGGATACAAGGATATAGTACAAAAAGAATCAATTTTTTTATCCTATAATTTTACCTGAGAACCCTCTTATATCTATTAAATCTCTACCTAGATATTCACTTCATTCTGGGTAGTTGTGGTTGCATAGGCAGCACATTTATAGTGGTGGTGGGGTCGTGGTTGCATTGCAGGACGAAATGATTTGACCCGGTACTTTAGTACGTGCGGAAACAAGAATTAGCATCAGACGCCATTCTTTTTAAACACGATAGTTGAGATATTTGAGTTACCACTAAAACACATTTCCTCCGCGTATGTGCGACCCCCACATAACCCCGAATAGAAATAGACACGATTCAACAAGGTGAAGCAAGGGGGGTACGTACCGATCTTGCTTAGCATACGTAGCACTAGTCCTACATGTTGACCGAAGCATTTACCAATCTAGTCTGATATTTGATACTTGATACCACAAGCACTACTAAGCATTTAAACCAACGAGAATCTACCGGGGGGGGGGAAATAAATCACACGAAGGATGCCTCATGCTCTCGCACAATGACGTCACCTTGTCCAATCCACTTTATATTACCCTAGTATCACCCAACCAATACTGTACGGTACACAAGACTTCACCGAACTCGCCGCATATTTGATGAGTATTTCAACTCTGGTCCCCGATATCCGCTAGCCTGACTTTGGCTATGCTTCCGATAAAACCGCTGGGAGGGTACAGTACTTCAAGCTGGAATACCGGTAGTGAAAGGATTTGGTGGCACCTAGGTTTACGTGGCTTTGCTGATGGGCGTGGGTACAAGCCCACTAGAATAAAACATCTACCGCAAAACGGCATCCAAATGTATAGTCTGCTACCGTCAGATCCGATTAGTCTTGCTGCTGGCAGCGAAACCAAACGGGTGCTGGCAGATTACTCGTATGCACCTGCTTCTACAGCAGTGGCAACGGAAACTAACTTGTAAATAGTGTGATTATTAAACAGTTAGATAAGGCTAACTCGGCACATGAGATTCAGATCAGATACCCCTCCCGTAACCCCACATCTTTTACTGCCCCCACCTATATTAATCAATATGCAGCCAAGACTTGGTTACTAGAAATTCTCAAGATTCGCAACTGCAATGCGGGTACGGAAGCCCACCACCCCACAACCGAAATCAAACCCCAGCACTGATAAAGTTATGATACCTCATCTAAGTAGAGTAGTTAGGCACAACCTTGTTTAATTGGGAACGGGATTCTTATCCGCATTCCATGAGGGTTATAACACACAGCCTTGCTAAGGGTCTATTTGGATACAACCGTTCCGTTCCGTTGCCACATACAGTACAAAGTAACCATTTCAAAACGGGAGAGCGAGTGATTTTATATGGGAAATGGCTGCAGAACGGAACGGAACGGTTGTATCCAAACCGACCTCAATATAATATCTGTCTCCCTCTGGAGAGACAGGGAAGCAGCAGGGCCAACTGCATACCGGTATGTAACAACTGAGCGACCAACCGCCCCCTCCCCTGGGCAATTAAGTGTAAGAACCATGTTCTCTAACATTTCGGGACGGGTGGAAGCCATCTTGAATATTAATCGCAGGGTAACGAGGAAAATGGCTGAATCTCTGTACAAGAGCAAGCATATCGCCCTCATTTACTCTAGCAGAATATACCCCCCCCCCCCCACGCTTGTAACGCGTCCATACCATATCAATTATACCACAGAATGATAGGGGGATTACTTGGCTCCCCCAAAGCATTGCAGAAAGCATGAGAGAAGTTTTGTCATGAATCACTGTATCAGATATCTGCATGACCACGGGACTCCGCCGTCTGCCGTTCCCCCGCTGAACTGATATCGACCTCCAATTGCCCCTGATATTCCTCACTACAAAAGATTCGAATGCCCCATCTTCCAGTTCTTTCCACAATTCACCCTCCCTTCATCCTCGATCTTACATTAACCATGTTCCCAAAGCACTATCTTCTCCTCCCTCTATTCCTTGGACTAGTTGTGGTAATGGCTGCTCCGGCCCCGCCACTTCCACAGGCTGCTACCAAGACATATGCCGTCTCGGGGGATCTCCGAGGGCCCACGTCCCTACGCGGGTATGACCCAGATCTTCCATTTGCAACGGAGAGCGCAAACCGAGCACCAGTCCAACTTGCACCTGGACAAGATCAAGATGACCCGGAGGGTCGTATTCTGGACTTTGAGGATGTTCCCGAACCGCAGCCATTGAGAGGGACTCGCGGTGGCACAATTGCCAGCAATCATGATATCGAGCTCGAGAAGTTACACCCAGACTCCTTCGCACCACCGACAACAGATCACGGAGCTGTCAAACAGGCGGAGTGGCCTCTTGGGTTGAGCCATGTGAAGCTCGGATTGGACAGAGCTGGATGGAGTCGACAACAGAACATCAATGTGCTACCTTCTGCGACAGAAATGGCTGGCGTCAATATGAGACTTGAGGCAGGAGGATACCGTGAATTACACTGCAAGTCACGCCATGTCACTCTGATGAAATAAGCCATTGATACTGATACCCTATAGGGCATACTGCTGGGGAGTGGGCGTTGATGTTGAATGGATCGGCTAGAATCCAAGCTATGAATGTCGACGGCCAGACATTCATTGATGATGTCACCAAGGGAGATGTTTGGTTCTTTCCTAGGTATGTTTCGATTAGGCTCAGAATTAGGTCCGTGGATAAATAGTCACACGAGCCCAGTGGTGTACCCCATTCCATTCAAGGTCTCGAGAACGGAACCGAGTTCTTGTTGGTCTTCGACGACGGCGAATTCTCTGAGGATAGCACCTTCCTTGTCTCTGAGACATTTGCGCTCAATCCTGTGAGTATCCTGCCATCTAGCATAATTTGCATTGAGCTAACAAATCATATAGAAAGAGGTACTTACCAAGAACTTCCAGCTTCCCCAAAAAGCCTTCGACGATATCCCAGAGGGTGAGTTATTCATTTTCCCAGGCACCAAAGCACCGGAAGATATCGAGAAGCAAAATGTCACTGGCCCAGCTGGTATCATTCCCAACAAGGACAGCTACTCTTACCACTGGTCCCTGCAAAAGCCGATCACTGCACCCGGGGGAACCGTCAAGATCCTTGACTCCAATACATTCCCCATTGCTGAGAATTTCGCTGCTGCCCTCGTAACCATCAAGCCTGGAGCCATTCGTGAGATTCATTGGCATCCGGACTCGGATGAGTGGTCATATTTCTTGTCCGGAACTGCACGCCTCACAATCTACGCAGCCCAAGGGAACTCCCGAACCTTCGATTTCAGGACCGGTGACGTCGGATACATCCCAAAGAGTCAGACCCATTACATTGAAAATACTGGAACTGAAGATGTCATTGTCCTAGAGGTCCTCCAGGCAAAGAGGTTCACTGGTAAGGAGTTATCCGGTCTTTGAGAGCTTTGAGGTCGACCCTAACAACCCCCGTAAATTTAGACTTTAGTGTTGGTCAATGGCTTGCTCTCACTCCACCCCAGGTTGTCCAGGACACACTGCACCTCAGCGACGAGTCCATATCCAAGCTTTCCAAGGACAAGCCCTTCATCGTGGATGGACCCATACCGGAATAATTGGGGGGTCTGAGCGGCGTCTCCCCGTTTTGCTGAGGAATCTCTATAAACTCTGATCATTATTTTGTCCATGTGACCACTCCAGACCCTATCTTCCTTCCATAATTCTCTTTTCCCTTCCTTTTGAGAGCCGGGGGGAGGGTAAGGGTTTGCTATCGTGTGCATTTATTCATCGTAGGGCCGCTATGCACCAGACATGCTTAGTTACCCACTGTATACTATCTTCATTCATGATTAGCTTTACTTTTGGCGGCCCAGTGTCCGTGCACAATGCGCTATACTACGTCAGTAATTGTGTATCCGTGCCAAGAATTGGAACCCTCTTGGGACAGATGCTATCATACTTGAGCACAGACTACAGAAAGGGTAAACGGGTGCCGACTCGGTGCGGAGACACAAGGACGAGTACCGGCACCGTACTCGAATAGAGAGGGAACGACCTGATTCTGTAGTCCGCTGGTTCTAAAACAGGCCCTTTGCCCCGTTGAGGCATTTTCCGCTCCGATTGACCAGATGATAACTGTGAGCATACGGCGCCCCAGCCCAGCTGAGCGACGATCTTGATGCACAAGCTGGAGAGCAACAAGGATACCGGTAATGTTCAGAGAAGCTTAAAATTTCCTACTGCACCGTAAGAGCTCTTATTGGCTACAAGTTACCGGCAAGAAGAACCTGAACACAGGGGTCAACAATTTGTACTAGTACAGTATGGCAAATTGTCTGTGCGTATCTGACCGCCCATACTAAATTCAGACTCCAATGTTTCAGGTTCTTCTTGCCGGGAACTTGTATGTCCGGGTCCGGGGGAAAAGGCTCAAGACGGATAGCTTGTCACATCCTTTCATAAAGCATGCGGATACCTTGATGCCAAGACAGGATTCAAGCTATGTGAAGCCGCCCGGATTCCCGATGCGGTATGGCCCAAGAGCCAGTGGGTGTGTCGGGTCTCATTAACTGGTTCTCTCATTTCCGCGAACTTGCCAAACTAAACCTACCGTGGGCTGATGCGCCGATTTCCACCGATACTCGAGTACTCCGGTAGCGAGTTGCCAAGGTGTCCGAGAGCGAATTGAGAGTTTTTGTTTTTAATTGGCACGATTTCTCAACTTCTTTTCTTGATGCTCTAGAGGGGGGAGCATATAATTATTGGCACTGGTCAACGCAAGAGGATCGGGGTGCCCCACTGCTCGCAAAGGGATCCTGGACGAGATAGAGTGGGAAGCAGATACGCGAGAAGATCTCGGCTGAGATGGCGTAGCAACGGAAGGCGCCCCCCCTCCCGGAGATGGAAGCTCGGAAGCTCGGATGCTTGTTGTGCGTCATGAGAAATTTCCGGCTCGAGTAGACTACGGTATGTGGCAGCTAGCTTAGGTGCCGGTATTCTTCGAACATCATGCAAGTGGTTACTTTCACGCCATGATACGTGCTCGAGTACTCGTCCTGTCATGACGTTTGTGAAATGGACCGGGCTTGCATGGTGGCGCAAGGGTGTGCAGGGGGTGCATACAAGGATACAAGAGCCTCATAATAATACTGAATATGGTATGTAGAGGAAAGGAAATACACTTCAAATACTACACCATATATTCAGAAATTAAAATTATTTCCTCCTTCATCATCAATACATGCCTTAATATGTTCAGGCATGGAATCAATATGGTAATTGATGCGCTCCTGTGGATATTCTCTCCATACCTTGAATTAAATAATAATATAAGTAGTCTTCTTAGTATTGTAAAATCAGTAATGAAATGATTGTAACTTACTTGCTCTAAAATAACCCTAATCTGACGTGCAGTCATGCGGGTATCAATTTGTTCACGTATTCGATCCTTCATCTCCATCCAAATCGTTTTAATTGGATTAAGATCTGGAGAGTTCGCAGGCCAAACAATTTTGGAAAATCCAAGATGCCGGCAAGGAATATTATAGTAATGGTGGACATGTGCAGGAGCATTGTCCTCCATTATCATAATATTTCTAGCCAGAAACTCAGTAAGTACTTATTGAGTAAATAGGTATAACAATGGATGAAGAATACGTTCCTGATAAATATACCAGTCTATGCCCCCCTCCAATCTGCTTCTCTTGTTTTCAATTCTGGATCTGGAAAGGGTATCCCTAGTCCCATAGCAGCTGCCCTGGCATTATCTGCTAACTTGTTATCATACTCCTTTTTTAAGGCTATGAGTGAGTCCTTTAATTGCTTGAGAGTCTCATATGGAGTTGTATACATATGATATGGGAGTTCATTGCCTGTATATTAACAATTAATATTAAAATTATATACAAAATTTAACAAAGATAAGTTATTTTTTTAATCAAAAGTCTATAATTACATACCAGATTTTCCATAAAAAATAGCATCCTAAAACATCACTGTTGCTCCTTGAGCAAATTTCCTATCTATATTTTGTGGTTGATATGCTTCTCCAGCTTGATGTAAAACACCATAAGCTCACTGGGACCAGAGACTACCTGTCTCAAAATAGGACTCATTAGTATAGATGAGTTCCTGCCAGTTGCGTCCCTGATGTTAACGGTAGAAGGCAACTCGTCTTGCCTTCTGATCAGGATTGAGGATTGGTTTTCATACAGGCTTACAGCGAAAGATTTTGTTTTCACGAAGAGCTTTGAAAATGGTTTGTCAACTAACATCTAGTTCAGCTATTTTATTATTATTATTTACATATATTGTTAGTTATATATGATTAAAGATTTAAAATATCTTTGAAAAAACAAAAGTAAAAAAAAAGAGCTTCTACCTGCTTTGGCTAACTGAGAAAAGGTCATCTGACAATGTTCTGCATCTTGCAGAGTTACTTCTACCAAATGCTATTTATTGGCTAGGGTAATTGCCTGGTTAGTACCTTTGATGGAGTTTGGAAGAGGAGCCAGGTTTTCATCTGCACAAAGATCAGATATTTGATTTTCACTGGCACTTTGACACGCTGTTCGAATAATATTTGAACAAGTACTTATTAGTCTTCTGGTTTGTTCTGATATTTCCTTTAAAGTCATCTTTTGACTTCCCTCAAGCATTGCATAGCCGACAATTTGCCCCCTCTTGGCCATCAAAGTTGCTTGTCCTCATTGTGTTGACATTTTGCTGATTTTAATAGATCTTTCACATATTGGAGCAATGATGGAAAATTATGAAAAACCTTCTCTCGCGATGAACCTCCTCTATTAATAATATTAAAACTAATCTATTTGGCCTATTCTCATTGGTCATTACTCTCTCCAGGTACTTCCTTGCATGTTTATGTACCTCTTTACGCCACCATGCAAGCCCGGTCCATTTCACAAACGTCACGACAGGACGAGTATAGTGTGAGTGAGTGAGAGAATGTGAATTCGAATGCCAATGCAAAAAAATAAGAGATGGGTTATTGCTTAGAGAGAAAGCATAGTAATAGCTTGAGCGCTCAGTACCCGGATGGAGTTCAGTGGCCTTCCATCACAGTTGGCAATTTGTGATCGCCATGTTTCAGTCATTTGTAGGAATGATTGCCATGCGTATGGCAGATCTGTTACCGTAGATGTGATAGTAATAGTGAAAGTCAATTCCGGAAGAGTTCGACATGATACCCGTATGCACCAAATTTACGGACATGGCATACTCCCTCTACGCCCAGAGGTAAATGCCCTCCTCCCTCAGACCGCCTTCAGTTCGTCCGGTAAATACTCCCGGGAGAGACCTTGCTTTCGATAACGTGCTGCAGAATACATGCACTCTGTCTCAGCTAGAAAGGAAATTACTACTATTTTCGTTCCTAAAAAAAAGACCGAATCATAACAGCATTGAAATTCCCCCTCCCCTTCGTCCAATACCTGTACATCCATATATCTGGGCAACGCTTCCCAGTCCCCCGCACAGAACTCTTTTATTCAATACGTTCTTGAGCCAATGCGCCGTCTTCTAGTGAATCATCTGTCATCTCAGTGTTTGAACTAATACTTGTATCTCTAGCTGGGCTCTCTTCCATTCACCTCCCTTTCATTCTCCTTAAGACTCCCAGGTGAAGGCTACCTTGTCTTGCTCACCTCCTCATTTATTGATTCGATATTTATTCTCTTTGCCTAGCCCCTTCTCCTTCCTTCACTCTGGCCTCTAATCCGCACTCCCACTCCCACTCCCACTCCCACTCCCACTCCCACTCCCACTCCCACTCCCACTACCACTACCACTACCACTACCACTACCACTACCACTCGTCTTCCTCCTCGTCCTCCTCGCAGTAGCTCTGGGAAGGAGAGCCCGTCACAGCCTAGCCTTGACAACTGTAGCTCGAAAAGAAAAACAAACAATGGACCACCAATTCCACTTCAAAACCGGAACCCCCCACTTAACCCCACACACATATCGCTACTCCCATTCCCACGCCAGTGTCCACCGCGCCTTCGAATAACACGAGTATGTATCACCCCGAGACTAGCACCCCTCACAGGCACAAGCGGAAGAAGTTGATCTTGTGCTTCGACGTGACGGGGAATAAATTTAAGCGGAACGACGGGGACACGAATATCTTGAAGATATTCAGGATGTTGGATCGGGAGGGGAGCGATCAGTGTATGTCGTCTTGCTATCACCGTTGAGCCTATATAAGTGTTTGGTTATTTGAAAACAGCAAGTAATGGGAATAAATGCTGACTGAATGATCGCGTGGTTCTCGGTCGATTGGGTGGTGTGAGGTAGTTCATTATTACCAACGTAAGTGAACCTTCCTCACTCTTTCTTTCCCTCTTTATTCTTTCGGCCAAGTGTTACAATTGCCGTTGCAGGAGATGTTAATAATATTGTGCGATATAGCTGGAATAGGTACATACATCACCAACGGGACGTTATCGCGGGTACACGTTCGGATCACGGCTTAAATCCTGGTATCAAAAAGCCCTTGACGCGGCTGTTGAGTATGAAAAATCCCCAACACTTGTGATACCGAAATACCGGGGAAAAGGCTAAGACGAGGGGGAATTATGTAACACCGGCAGTACATCATTCGGTCAACATGTGATAGGCGGATACAAGTTCCTGATGCGCTTCTACGCACCAGGAGACGATATATACCTATTCGGGTTCTCGCGCGGGGCCTACACTGCGAGGTTTCTGGCTGAAATGCTGGACCATGTGGGGCTTGTCTCGCAAGGAAACGAGGGGAATGTTATATTCGTCCGGAAGACCTTCTCGAATTGGGAGCAGAGGAAGGAGGGGGTGGGGTGGGGTGCTCTGAAGCAGGATATGTACAAGTGTGTTGTTCATCCAAAGTGGCTAAGCAAGCAGGTGACATTTTGTGCGAATTATTGACAGTGGCCTGGGGAATAGTTACATGCGGGCATTCAGGGAAACTTTCGCCAGGCCAGTACGCAGAGTTCAATTTTTGGGACTATTCGACACTGTGAATTCGGTCCCTAGATTTGAGAACGCATGGCTGAAAAGGTCGGCTGGGTTTCCTTATACCGCTAGAAGTGCCCCCCCCCCACCACCTCATGACACATTAAACCCCGCGCTAAGAGGTAAATAGGTACTGCCCGAGTAATCCGGCATGCAGTCGGCATCGACGAACGCCGCGCCAAATTCCGCCAAGACCTCGTCGAAAAAGTTGACGTGCAAGAATTGGCCCGCCGCCGTTCCTTCAAGGCAGGACATCTAATAGAGTCCGCCCTAGGCCACCGCCCCGCCTCCAAATCAAAATCGAACAAGAATAATAACAACGGCCTCCCCTACCAAAACGGCAATTCGGCCAAGGCTGGCCCGAAGTTACAACGATTCTCGGGGGGGTCGGGAAGAGTTGAATATCATCAGCGATGGCGGCGAAGGCGCAAGTTTTATGAGTTTGAACATCCACGTTGGAAGCGACTCGGACGACACGGGCGAGAAGGCCGAGCAGGATATAGGGGAGGTTTGGTTTCCCGGTGCCCACGGTGATATCGGTGGTGGGTGGGATTTACCCGATGGGGAGGAATCGTTGTCGCATGGGCCGTTGGTCTGGATGGTTAGTCCCCTTTCTCCCCCTCATTTGGACACCGGGTGATAAACCGTGACCAATCGAATGCAATAATAGGTCCGCGAAGCTCGCAAAGCTGGCGTGGTATTCGATAAAGGGCGCATGAAGCAAATGAACGTCTGGTTAGACGAGTTCGAAACCGACGAGCTGGACCCTGAAGCACCCAAGACCTCCATAGATCCCGTGCCCAGTGGCGACGGGATACCAAAGATTGAGGTATCGTCAACCTCTTCCCCGGCGGATAACCTGGTGCAACACTGCAACCCCTCCAGCAACCGCAGCAGCAGCAGACCGCGAACTCTGCCCCAACCCCCACCAACGGCACACACGCTAGCTCCCACTCCCCCTCCCGTACCCCGGCAGCGGACGCGACCCCCGCACAAGCGGTAGATCCCAAGACATACCTGCTAAATTCCTACACTAGCGGTAAAATCCACGACTGTCTTTGTTACCCCTCCGGTGGTCTCTCCCTAGCCGGAACCCTCGGTTGGAAACTAATGGAGTACCTCCCCTTTCGCAGGATGGACTTGCAACCCGACAGTTCCTGGAAGCCCATTATCTGGCCGCTGCCCTGCGGCGAGGTCCGCGATATACCCGATACTGTCAAGATACATAATAGCGTGGTCAGGAGAATGAAAGCGGATCCAAAGTATCGCCCTGGAAATCTGATCATTGGAGGGGGTGGGAGGGGGGTGAGAAGGGCACCGAAAAATGCCGGGATCGGTGAGTGGGAGGTGTTGAGGGAGGGAAGTCTGGTTGGGGAGGTGCTTGTTAAGAAGGGGGTTGTGGAGAAGGAGTTGGTTGGAGGGTCTTGAATAGGTTATGTGAAGATTATCAGTAAGTCCAAGGGAGACAAGTGGATGGGTGGATGAGGGTGAATAAAGGATGAGCGAAATTGATTCTCTGCTCTATGTACGGTACTTAGGGTGTGCGCATAAGTCTGTAGAAGTCGGGTATGGTTGATTGAAATTTGGCGCGTGTAACGCGAATTATGCAGATGAATAGTAGTCAATTTACGCCAAATTTGAAGGAAAAGTCTGTAGAACTCTGGGCTCGGTGGCTGGAGCAAATGCTGTTCATTGAGTGGGCGAGAAGACCTTACAGCCAACCGGAGTGGTTCCACCGACTTACCCACAACCCCTGGTATAATACTTTACAGTGCTATATGAATGTTTGCCGTCTGAAAATGTACCTGTATTTTATTGGGCGATTGCGATATGATATCAGATTACTACCATATCATTCTACCAACCTTAGCTGAATTAGTAGATAAACCGATCGCAGCGGGTGGCCACCCTTGACCCCAGATACCGGTATCAAACCTGCAGAGAGAAAAGGTTGTCAACCCGAGCGCCCCCATATGGTGATATCGTAAGCGAATTCGAAGCATTTCAAGCAAACACACAGCCTGTCACCCCGCAACAACACGCACAACGCCTGGCAAGCAAGCAAGCAATGCAAACAAGCAAGGATCCACATTATCACGAATCTAGGAAACAATAATCGCGTAGGTTAAGATCTTAACCGGTGAAAGTAACATGACGAACCTAACCAAACCCAATCCATTTCATAAACAAAGCCATAACATTAAAACAATAGGAGACTTCACTACCACTAATTCACTCCACCTAACTCATGTGGCAACGGTCCTCCATTCTGCTGCTGCTGCTGCTGCTGGGACTGTTGGTGCTGAAGTTGCTGCTGTTGTTGAACTTGGTGAACCTGCTGTTGTTGCTGATGGTTCTGATGTTGATGCTGCATCACGGCGGCCTGCTGTGGCATCGTCGGTGCTAAGGGTGGCGGCATGTGAGGACTATACGCAGTGATTGGTGATGCCACCTGAACTGGATAAATCGGGGGATTCATCGGCTGGTACTGTGGCAGAGGGGTCTGCCCCCCATAGTATCCAGTTGCATCATTACCACCGCTTGCCGCGTCCATCATAGGTTTCGACATCCCATACGTTCCACCTACAGCCGCTATCTGCCCACCACCACCACCACCATACATGGCATTCTGCGCAACGACCCCAACATCCCCAGGATTCCCATTGCGATTCTGGTACAGGACTACGCCGTCCCAGATAATCGCTCCGATAAATGTCAACATTTCTAAGACTAGTATAGCGAATAGGCCCCTCAGCTTGTCGCAGTCCTCGATCACCCACAAGTACGTGTTCCAGTCGAATAGTGAGAAGGTGTAGGTGTAGAAGGTGCAGGACCCGCCGATGGCTTCGGGGTTGTAATTTGCGATTGTGGCAATCGAGACGATGTAGAATATTGCTAAGAGTACGTCTACGATTATCACGACGAGTGGGAGGAGGTTGTTCGTGAAGAAGAGACCTAGGACTAGGGGAATCCAGACAACGGTTAAGCAGATAGTGGCGAGGGTGAAGGCTGCATACCTATTTTTGCGGTTAGATATTCTGCTTTATGGGGTATGAAGGTGGGGGGGGTACCATTCGACACGGTATTTGGCTATGAAGAAGGCGGTCAGTCCTAGCGCAATCACAACCAGCACGAGCTGTGATATGCGCAGGGTTAGAAGAGCAGCCGCGTTCCAGCGGTTATCCCTCATCGCTAGAGGAAGGGCTCTTCTTTTTCTTTTTCTTCTTCTTCTCTTTTCGATACCAAAGAATTAGTTTCGGGAATGCGGATGAAGTAGTATGAGATGGGAGGGCAGAAGAAAGAGAGGGAACAGAAGAAAAGGGAGGAAGAGGAGGAAGTTAGGCAGTCGGGGAAGAAAGGAGAGAAGGCCTTGAAAAGCACAAAATCCCGTCGCCCTCGGATGGAAGTGCAGGGGGGAGATTCGGTACTCGAGTTCCGTACCGGTACTCGTACAAGGTCCAGCAAGAGGTTATAGAACAGTTACTTGAGGTTAAGCTGCCAAATATACCCTTGCTGTTCCGGTTAATAGGTCCCTCGCTTGTACGAGTACACAATCATACTAAGAATAACGCACGGCATATTCCTATCATGGATAGAAGAAGGATGGATGCAGGAGTGGACTGCTGCTCAGCCTTTAATGTTGGGAATTGGGAGTCCCGCCTATACAAGTACCACGGGGTGGTATCCGTGGAAAGCCCCCCCACGAGGACAAGTGCTAGTCCCAGGGGATGGGTGCAAGGCGCTTAAAGCCTGTGCCTGTCGTGTTCCAACAAGTGAACGCTCCGCTGTCCAATACGCCATATGTACCAGCTGTACTCGAACGAGGCCACAAAGGCCCCACTGCGAGAAAGGCGCCCTACCCACGGCGCCAGCACTAGTACTCATTAGGTGTTTTCGCTCAGATTTGCTCAAGAGATCCTCTCCGTCCGTCCTTTGTGGCTTTTCCGCAGAGACAAATTTCTCTATATATACAGATTGAAAATGGGTTATAAGTGGACAAAATGTGGTCTAAAGACCAGGAGTCCCATTCTCCAGCCTGGGTGATTCTTTCGTTCCATTCTCAAGCCCAATGTACCACAATAAAGTGACGCAGGCACACGCTTTGAGCGCTTTACACCATATATTAATTTATTTATTTATTTATACGAGTACGGGACTGTACCAGGGGTTGAGGGTAAGTCTGGCGAAGTCGTTCTGATTGGCTCGCTCGCTAATCGGCCAATCATGGGTTGAGTGTGGTGCGTTTCATTGTGCCAAGAATTCGCAAGCCTTTTTTCCCCCTCGAAGACCCAGCCAAGATTGGCTGTCCCAATGGTCACACGCACCTAATTTTTTCGTGTGCGAAACAAATTTCTCTGTACTGGGTGTTGTGGGCAAGTCTGGCGGAGTCATTCTGGTTGGCTCGTTGGTCAATCAGCCAATCATGGGGTTGAGTGTGGTGTGTTTCATTGTGCCCAGAGTTGGACAGACTTTTTTCCACCTTGAAAATCTCGCCAAGATTGGCTGTCCTGATGTCACACACACACACCTAATTTTTCCGTGTATGAAACAAAGTTCGCCGCACTGGTACTGATGCTCACCCCCTAGTACTCGAGTACCGTACTCAGGTATGGGCGTTAATGATGAGACGGACAGGGATTGTTGAGTCAGGGGGCCCATACCGTCAGGGAAAAAATATTTGATTTGGTAGGAATGATACCAGGAGGGGTGAAAAGCTGAACATCATGAACCCCTGTCCGTCTCATCACTAATGTCGATACCCGAGTACTTGTACTCGGAGGGGTCATTAGAAAATGGAAACTAAGGGTGGCGTAGCAGGGGTGAAAGAGATCGGACGATCACAATGTCTGGAAATCAAATGTGATTGCTGGACACCAATAATGAATACCAGTTGCACCAGGCTTTCAACTTTCTGCTATGATACGATATACTTTGATGATATCAAGGAGGATACATAGTACGAGCATAAAAAACTTCCATTGAAATCAACTAACGAGCGGACACACTAAGAAATAGATTTGATAAAACTAATGGTTATAATAGGAAAGTATCAAAAAAAAATTCCAATAAGAAAACACAACTCGCAACTGTAGCAAATTTACTAATGAACGGAGGGGGGAGTAATAAGCATACTAATAATTTGAACAGAATAAGAAATAAAGAAGGGCTTATAAATGAAAAAAATAGACAAATAGGGAGGTTGTGATATGGGCGGGAATACATCGGGGGGAACGGCTTGGGGAGTGGGGGCTCAGGGCTTTCCGGACGGTACATAAGAAGACGGAGAGAAATCTGAAGTGAAATAGAATAAATTGCTAGTGACTAAAGAAAGGGAAAGGGGAAGGGGAAGAAAAAAAAAGTAACATTTTGAAAATGGCAATTTGAGGTTGTGCAGTATAGTAAGACTATAATAGTAAGAATACTCAGACAAATAATCTCTGTCCTATAATAATTCATAGCGTATTCTCATATTACCATGTTCTTGCTCGGCCATGGACTACCTTAAAGGATCACCAAGAGGTATGCCCACTATGAGCATCTAAAAGGTCAGAGACACGATAGGGCATTGAGTAGGTATGATGAGCAATCCCTGCCCAAGTAATAAGAGCCCACTCCATAAAAATGGCAGCCTTGAGGTCAGCAATTGTAGTAGGATGGGGATCACGGTGAGAGATACAGCGTTTCATGAGGCACCAGATAGCTTCTATCGGACTCATGTCAGGGGGGATGCAGGCAATGAAAACAGGTAGTCAGTGTTAGGCGGACGCCGAACTCAAGTATATAACTGAGAAATGTAGGCTAAAATCTTCGATTGGAGAATCTGTCGAGGAAGGCTCGTCTCAATAAAATAGGTAAAGTAAAGATTTTTAAAGTGTAGAACAATATTATATCGATAAGATCTCTTCTCCATTGCTTGATGATGTCTGTAAAGCTCGGGAGGCACTTCAATATTTATATCCCACATCTGAGTGTTCTCAGACTACTTCTAACTACTATGCCTCCGAAGTATCACTTTGGTTTTAATACATGAATGTCCAGTATCTTATAAGTGCGAACATCTTTTGACCCTGAAACTTATCACACCCTTTCACGGTTATGGAATAGTATTCCTCCATCAAGATGGCTGCGCTATTTGTTATATCAAATAGCGGTCTCCAACTTAGTTGTCTGCATAGACTATTATGTTACTTTAGTCTGTTTGACTATCATTCTAGTAGTCTCTTCGGTCATGAAGTGATCGAATTCATGCCCAGTTGGCTAGTGCCAATCGCAAGTCTGAGCCCAATGTGTCAACATCTTAAGGGGGTCCGACTGATCTAGGTCTTTCACTCTAAGCGTGTCTCCCCTTGGTCTACTGGCCTCCGTAGAGGGGTCCTATTACTATGACCAACCAACCTACAGCTGATCTCAGAAGGGCATGGGTAGATTCGGCATACCCCTAAAAGCCTCCGCTATTGGGATATTCTCTTGGAGTATTTTGCCGAAAACATCCCGTCACCTTCAGCCCATAGTTTAGGAAGCCTAACTCTGAAGCTTACTATCTCAATGCGCCTTTGATGGACTTTCTCCATTTCACTTCCCAGATATCACCAAAGGTTCCCTCTCATATATCTTGCGAATAGCATGTGGTCGGACGGATGGCTCCAACATATATGGTATTATGAATTGGGCTCCATTGATGTGACATTTTGGTTATGGAACGTAACTCTCGAAATCTCGCTAATAACGTGCGGGCCCCATAAGGGGGCCAGAGGGGGGTATTGGCTGTTCCAGAAAATTGAGAGTCTGTGTGCAGTTACCCTATCGGGAGGTCTGTGCACTTTATTGTCTCCGATTTCTATATGCCTAACAGTCAGCCATTCTAAGTTCCTGTATAGCTTGTAATGCATGGCAAGAGTGATAGGCAGGTGTGTTATCTTATTGGAAGTATATATATTCACAATTTGTTTGATTTCCATGATGCAAGGTATGCCACCATGGATATACATAGGGGCATAAAATGTTGTCCACATATGTAGATCCAGTAATACACCCTCAACTTGATGTATTCCAAACAACAAGAGGTTCTTTTTGATCACAGTAAATAGCTCCCCAGACCATAGTTGTCATTTGTCAAGCAAATCGAGGTACCAAACTATCTTCTATATACTCCTCTCCAGGCCTATGTGTTACCCATATTGTACCACAAATATCACACACAGAAAATGCACACCCATCTCACCAGAAGATGTCTGCCCAGTCCTCCTCACTCCAGTCACGAAATCTGATACTCCACGCCAATCTTTGCTCCTTAGCTGCAGCTGAGAGAAAAGGTTTAACACATGCCACTCAGTGATGATATCCAGCTTCCTTGAATATCTGTTAGGTGGACGATGATCTCTAGTATAACTGAGGGACGTAGGCCAAAATCTTCATTTGGAGAATCTGTTGAGGAAGGTTCCTCTCGATAAGGTAAAGGTAAAGTAAAGATTTATGAGGTAAATAATTTTATATTGATAAGATCTCTTCTCCATTGCTTGATGATGTCTGAAAAGCTTGGGAGGCACTTCGATATTTATATCCCGCGTCTGAGTGTTCGCAGACTACTTCTAACTACTATGCCCCCAAAGTACCATCCTGGTTTTAGTACGCAAACGTCCAGAATCTTATAAGTGTGAACACAGTTTGACCCTGAAACTTATCACACCCTTTCGCGGTCACCGGGTAGTATTCCTCCGTTAAGATGATTGCGCTATTTGTTATTCCAAACAGCGGCCTCTAACTTAGATATCCGCATAGACTATTATATTGCTTTGGTCTTGTTGACTATTGTTCCAGTAGTCTCTTTGGTCATGAAGTGATCAAGTTCATGCCAGGCCACCTCGTGCCAATTGCAAGTTCGAGCCTGACATGTCAACGTCTCAAGGGGCTCCGACTTATCTAGGTCTTCCATTCTGAGCGTGCTTCTCCTTGGTCCGCCGGCCTCTGTAAAGGGGTTCTATTACTAGGACCAACTAACCTACCGCTGATCTCAGAAGGGTATGGGTGGATTCGGTATACCCCTAATAGCCTCTGCTACTAAGGCATCCTCCTGGAGTATTTCGTCGAAAACGTCCCATCACCTTCGGCCCATATTTTAGGAAGCCTAACTTTGAAGCCTACTATCTCAATGCACCTCCAACAGGTTTCTTCTGTTCCACTTCCCAGATGTCGCCAAAGGTTCCCTCTCATATATCCTGCAAACAGCATGCAGTGGGATGGACGGCGGCAACTTATATGGTGTTGTGACGTGGGCTTCCTTGATATGACTTTTTAGTTATGGGACGCAACTCTCGAAATCTCACTAATGACGTGTGGGCCCCATAAAGAGGTCGGAGGGGGGTGTTGGCACTCCGGTAAATCTGAGGGTCTGTGCGCAGTTACCCTGCCATGAGGTCTGTGCACTTGTCTCAGATTTCCATATGCCTAACAATATCTTCTTGAGTGTTGCTGTACCAAGTCGAAACCTGGCCAGTTCTGCAACTCGCATATACGAAAGTCGGTGGTGGTGAGCACTTGCTGTTGCTGTAGAAACCAAGCGTTGTTTGATATCGGCATTGACAATAGGCTACCAGCCTTTGCTACGATGCTGGATACTTCCTGCCGGCGCTGAATTATAGATTATACGATGAAGAGATCCAAGCCAGATCCCAAATGTATTCTCCCCCTCGCGATAGGACCATTTTGCGTAGGAACGCAAAACACGAATAGCTTCTCAGACATGGGGGCTGGCTTGAACTCGACGGCCTGGGGATAGAGAAACTGCTTCTTGGACTCATATTCAGATACAGGTAAGCTAGTTAAAATGATAGACATGCTGGAAGTACTTGGCTTGCTACTATGCTGTGTGGACTCAGAGTCTATGACTAGTACAGAATTGGAACGACTGCCACTAGAGAGAGTATCCCGGGAGGAGAGCCAAGATTCAGATGAGGTGATAGGAGTGGCCTCCTCTACGTCGACCTCAGTTGAGAGTTCACACTCAGACTCTTGTGCTGGGGAAGCCAGCGGGTTGGCGGGAGTGCCCGGTGGGTTGGCGGGAGTGCCCAGTGGGTTGGTGGGAGTGCCTGGTGGGTTGGCCGGAATGCCCGGTGGCCGAGGACCAAGGTGTTCGATCCCAGAAGAAAGACCAATTCCATGATCCCACTGGATATACTCGTCAAAAGTCATATCCTGAGTTACATCTCTGGAGCTGGACTCGCCGATAGATGACATTGTATCTGGATCTGAAGGAAGAGCGAGTGATAGTTTGTGCTAATAATATATGAGGAAGTAGCGAGGCGGAGGAAGAATGAAATCAAAGATTATTAGGTATAGTTAGATTGGATTTGAGGACGTCAATATGGAGCAAATCGTCGGCAGTAGTATTCAATAGTATCTGAAAGTCGAGGTATTGCTCCTCCCTTTTAACTGTCTGCATTTTCTACGATAGTAATTATACAGGAGTACTTGAAATTCAGGATATATTCAAAAATGAACATCACTGACCTCATTCACAGGTCACTCACAAGCCTCTTACTCTATTGCTCCTCAAGATTTTTATTTTTAGGTTTTTATTACCTACGGGTTTACAAGGGCTAATCCCTGTTACCGTTTTCCAAGTTTTCTGAGCTTCTCGTTGCTAACCTAGCTGGGCAGGGATCTCAACTTTTCCATTTTCTAATGACCCTCCGAGTACTTATGCTTACTCGTAATGTCCTGACGTTTGTGAACACCACCGCTATTGCATGCACCAAAATCTTGAGGCTCCGACCGATTTCCGTAAACTCTCGTTAAATCCACCATCGGGGATCGGGGACTTGGCGCGCTAAGCAGGGGGTATGCGCAATATGCCAAGAGGATGAGTGATCATCCATAATGCAGAAATTAAGCGTTCCGAACATCATTTTGAACATCAAAATAGTTCTAATGGGGGAGTGTCACTCCTGGTACTTCAGGAAGATGGAAATTGGAATAATGTATTCCACGATATAGCAAGCGCCCGGAATAGTGAGCCATCCACCCAAATTCTAACCGCCATTTAAATTCCAACCAAAATTCAACCAATCACCTTGCTCAAACTTGCGGATGGCTCGCTATGCCGGGGGTTTGCTATGGCATGGAATCTGTTACATAGCACTCTACTACTGACCTTTAGGAATTCTGTATTCTTGTCTTCCAGCGCTGGGCATGGTATACCTAATTTGAAGGTGTTTGATATTTTTTTTACTTCCTGGCAGTGCAGAGAGGAAGTGCCTCGAGTAGCCGTAAGGCTCGAAGGTAGTAGTAGTATATCCGAGTTATTCAAGTCCTATATGTACAAGCTCAAAAGAATTATCCTCCATATCCCCTGCATTTCCTACATCTGCTGATTCATTAAGTGTCCTCAAGTCTTGACTCCAATCTCCAATCTGCGAATTTGTAAAGCCTTTAATATTTAACTTGAAATCTAAGCTACTATCTATAGGAGGTGATAACCTAACATTACAGAAAGAAGAGTGAATAATCTCTGACTGCTGGGTATGAAAACAACCAAAGGCAATGCCAACACACTCCATAGTCATCACTCAGCGATCTCTAATAGTCCATTTCTCAAAAGCCTCTATAGATTCTAATTCAAGGATTTTCTGTCACAATTTTAGTTTAGCTAGAGTGGAAGAAGACATTTGTACCATGATGAGAATATTGGTCATGGGGTTTCATTTGTTATATTATGATTTTATGCACATGACCTACTTAGAGGTCATGGGAGCTGCACACAAGACTAAGGGGACCATGCGCTATGGTTTACTTTCATGCACCTGACCTATTAAGAGGTCACTGGGGCTATGCACATGACCAAGGGGGCTGTAAAAGGGGATATATTATTTTACGCACATGACCTATTAAGAGGTCATGTGGCTTACGCACATGACCAATGTTGAAGTGATATGACTTTTATATTATGTGAGTGTATGAGTTGCGATTGTGACTCATAGCTGTTTTGATTTGTAAGTAGGTTGAGTGAAGAACTATATAAGGAGGCTGATGTCACAGTTCTGTGGCAGATGGTGGAAGGAGATGTTTGTGGCAAGTAGTGGAAGGAGATGGTTCTGCACCATGACGAGGATATTTCGTCATGGGGTTTCATTTGTTATATGTTACTTTCACGCACATGACCTATTAAGAGGTCATGGGGGCAGCGCACGAGGCCAAGGGGGCTGCGCAGTTTGATTTACTTTCACGCACATGACCTATTAAGAGGTCATGGGGGCAGTGCACGAGGCCAAGGGGGCTGCGCAGTTTGGTTTACTTTCACACACATGACCTGTTTAGAGATCATGTGGTTTACGCACATGACCAATGATGCGGTCATATGATGTTTTTCATGAGTCACGATTATGACTCATAGTTGTTTTGATTTATAAGCGGGTTGAGTGAAGGACTATAAAAGGAGGCCGAGAGAGCCTGGTAGTTAGTTCTTCACGCAACCACCTATTATACTTTCTTACCTATACTATTAAGGATAAGAATCTATTCTACCACCTCATGAGTCTATTGAGATAAGATCTGATTATTAGCGTTCAAACAAGGAACGTAGACACTGGTCTAAGAATAATAATCAGAGTCCCGATAGAGAATCAGAATCGGTCAAGGTCATATATGATCTCAGAGAAGTATTATATCATCCTTGACGACTAACTAAGAAGTTGTTGCCTGTCGCAGCGGTACTTCAAGATACAAGAGATAGGTAGGATATCTAACATTTGGTTGCATCTCACCAGCGACACCCAACAACATGGAGGCAGAACAAACCGGAGAAGGGGCAGGAGGAGCCCCAGCAGCACCGCCAGCACCATTGAATGTGCTGAGCATGACGGGAGAACAACTGGAATATATGGTAGCAGGGCTCAGACCAGCACCAAGAATGGAAAAGCTTAGGCTCAGAAATCCCGACACATTCGACAGAGAGCTGACTCAGCTCAGAGGCTTCATCGTACAACTCAAGTTGTACTACGAAGCCAAAGAATGGACCGATGAACACGATGACAAAAAGATCAGATACAGGAAAACCTTATTAAGGGGAACGGCAGAGAAATGGATCACTTCGATAGTGGAAGGGACGAACCCCAAAGTTTGGCATGAATGGGAAGAATTCGAGAGAGACCTCGGGGCTCAGTTCGGAGATAAGGACAAGCGACAAAGAGCAAGAAACGAAATCGAAAAGATGGTACAAGGAAAAAATACGGTCATCGAATTCTGGCACCATATGCAACTCTTGGCTCCAGATGCCGAGTACGACGCATATACCTTGCAGCGGCAACTCCTGACAGGAATTCATGAGGAATTACGTGAAGCATGGACCAACTCGGATCGCACATTCAACACGACAGAGGACCTCGCCCAATGGTTTACAGAACCTGAAAACAGGAAGAATTAGGGAAGAAACAGCAGAACGAGACCAGCGAGTCAACAAAACAGAATATCCGGAGCGAGAACGACAACACAAGGAGGAGAAGCAATGGACGTGGATGCGATCCGAGGATCAAGACAATGATTCCAAAGACCTGGACAGAGATTTGGACGAAGCATCAGACAGTTCCGGTCAAATCTCCCAAGATTGACCCCGCAGGAATTCCGGAAGCGCAGAGACAACAACCTGTGCTTCAACTGTGGGAAAGAGGGGCATCGAGCGACAGAATGCACGGATAAAAACGCCAAGATCCGCGAGATGCAGAGCCAGGAAGCGGCTGAAATGGAGGAGACTTTAAACGACAACAGTCCCCAGTAAGAAGTTGTCTGAGGGACGACCAACACGTCAAACCCACTAGGATTATACACATATCGACGGCAACGGACTACATAGCACAAATTAACACCACGGACAACAACAACGACGACTCAGACCAGATGATGATAAAAATCAAAATACTCACAAAAAACGGAATTACCGAAACCAACGCGATGGTCGACGCAGGAGCAACGTAGGATTTTATCGACAGAAAATTCTGCAACACCCACCGAATACCCCTCAGGAAAATCGACAAACCAAGAGACATTTATGTGGTTAATGGGGAAAAAAGCAAAGCAGGCCCCATTACCCACCTCGCAGAAATAGCCATGGAAATAGGACTGCACCAGGAAAGGATAATATTCCAGGTGGCAAATATGGTCGAACATACTTCTATCCTAGGAATACCATGGCTAAGAAAACACAATCCCGATATCAATTCGGAGAAAAGACAAATCAATTTCGGGAGCGACAGGTGTACCAGAGTATGCCTCAGCAAATCACCAAAGGTCGAGACAGTCCCTACCAGACTGGCTCGATGGGAAAACGAATACAGCTGAATCACCGAAACCCGAAGTGGATCAGAAGAGATCCAGATCCAATGACTGGATCCCGCGGCAAAAGTACCGACCAAAGGGGCGAAGGAAGCCGCTGGACACGACTTGTACAGCATTCAAGAAGCTATCATCCTGGCCAAAGGGCAAGCGATGATAAAGACAGGAATAGCAATAGGACTACGCGATAGTACCTACGGACGAATTGCCCCATGAAGTGGATTAGCAACCAGACATGGCCTAACCACCGGTGCAGGGTTGATAGATGCAGACTATCGTGGAGAAATCAAAGTTCTTTTGATAAACCTGAAAGAAGAGGACTATGAAGTCAAGAAAGGCGACAGAATCGCACAGTTGATTGTTGAAAAGATCGACAACCGAGGACTACGAGAAGTAGACGGCCTCGAAGGAACAGAAAGACAAGATCAAGAATTTGGCAGCAGCGGAAAAACTACGCCTAACGAACCCAAGGAACGACGCGTCGATATCAACTTTATATCAGCCAGGACCTTTGAAAAGATGTATCGAAAGGGAGAACAAACCGGTGTTCTCAAATGGAATCAAGAAGAAAATGGCACGACAATGGCCGAGGCCTCAACAATTAGTACCAGATTGGCGGTACGACAAGAAGCAACAAAAAAGAAAACGACACTAAGACAGCTGGTACCGAATGAATACCATGACTTCTTAGATATGTTGGAAGAAGGAGAAAGGACGGACCTGCCAGAGCATCGAGAAGAAGACCACAAGATCGATCTGGAAGGAAGAGCACCGTTCATGAAACTTTACTCCTTGAGGGAAGAAGAGTTGAAGGCTCTAAGAGACTACCTCCAGCAAAACCTGGAAAGAGGATAGATACGGCCATCCTCATCATCGGCAGGAGCACCAATATTATTCGTCAAAAAGAAGGACGAAAAGCTCAGACTATGCGTGGATTTTTGAGGACTGAATGCGGTCACCAAGGAAGATCGATATCCATTACCACTGATCGATGAAGCACTGGACAGATTGGGAAAGGCCCAATACTACACGAAGTTAGACATCAAGGATGCCTATCACAACATCAGAATATCTGAACGAGATGAATGGAAGACGGCATTTCGGACGAGATACTGGCTATACCAATACCTGGTAATGCCATTCGGATTGGCTAACGCACCGGCAACCTTCCAATGATGGATCAACACCAAACTCAGCAAATTCCTGGATATATGCTGCATCGTCTACCTAGACGATATTCTCATATATTCGAGGACTATAGAACAACATCGAAAGGATATCCGGCACATTATGCAAGCCCTAAGGGAAGCTAAAGTCAAACTAAAACCCACGAAGTGGGAATTTCATCAGCAAGAAACGGAATATTTAGGGTTTATCATCAACCGCGAAGGAATAAGGAGCGACCCCGTCAAGACGGAGGCAATCGAAGAATGGAAACCGCCCAAAAGCCTAAAAGGAGTACAGAGCTTCCTAGGCTTCTGTAACTTTTATCGCAGATGCATCGAAGGATTCAGCAGAGTGGCTAAACCACTATACGAAACAATCAAGAAAGATACCAAATGGAATTGGACCGACCGACAACAAACAGCATTCGACGGATTAAGAAACAGACTCACCACTGCGCCTATACTCCGACATTTTGACCCGAAACTACCGATCATGATAGAAACAGATGCATCCAATTATGTCTGTTTGGGAATCCTATCGCAATTAGGAGACAATAAACTAGGGCAACCGGTGGCATTTCGATCCAAAACAATGACGAAGGCCGAGTGCAACTACGACATCCACGACAAAGAACTGTTGGCGATAGTGCAAGCCCTCAAGGCATGGAGAAAGTACACCTTAGGAGCTGAACACGATATCAGGGTGGTAACCGACCACAAAAATCTTCTCGCTTTCACCACCACGAAGGAACTCAACAAACGACAAGTAAGGTGGAGCAAAACACTATCTCAGTACCACATCAAAATGGAGTATCGACCAGGAAAACAAGGGAGATAACCGGATGCCCTTACCAGAAGATACGAGGATATGCCAACCAAGGATGATGAACGAATCCTGCAACGGAAAAGGATCCTTTTGCCAAAAGAAAGATACTTCAAAAAAGAAGAAAAGGAAAACGGGAGAAACGAGGCAATCAATGAAATGGAAACAGCAATACTGGCCAATAATGACCACACAGAATGGATACGAAAAACGATGGAGAAAGACACGGAGATACAAGCGATCAGGAAAGCTTTAAACGAAAAGCAAAAAGAAATGAAGGGAATAGCATTGGGGCTATACGAAGAAAAAGAGGGATATCTTTGGTACGATGGAAAGATAAGAATCCCCGAAGACGAACCGCTCCGAACAGAAAGGATACGAAGAAACCACGATGTACATCAAACGGGACACGGCGGAATGGCCAAAACTACAGAATTGATCAGGAGATCATACTATTGGCCAACGATAAGGGATGACGTCAAGAGATATGTCAAGAATTGCGAGATATGCCAAAGGATGAAGGCAATACGTCATGCGCCATACGGATTGCTAAAACCTATCGAACCTCCTGGAAGGCAATGGCAATCTATTGCTATGGATTTTATAACAGGACTTCCGGAATCAAACGGTTATGACGCAATATGGGTCGTTATCGATCGCCTGACGAAAATGGCCCACTTTATACCATGCAGAACGGACATGGACACAAAACAGTTCTTCCACCTGTTCAAGGATCAGGTGTTTAGAATTCACGGACTACCGAAAGATATCGTATCAAACAGAGGATCACTATTCACGGCAAATATCTGGAAAGAAATCACACTACAATGGCAAATCAAGAGGAAACTCAGCACGGCATCTCACCCGCAGACCGACGGACAAACAGAAAGGACGAATGCGATATTGGAACAATATCTACGAGTATACGTCAATTATCAACAAGACGATTGGGCAGAGATGCTAGCAACAGCCGAATTCACATACAACAATGGAAAACAAGAAACAATCAAGACGACACCCTTCTTTGCAAACTATGGGTACGACCCAATATACGAACGGGCAAAATACGACATACTGGCACAAGCGGTCCATGCGAAGGATATGCAGAAACCACACGATATATTAAGTGAAGAAATATGTCACGCACAAGAACAACTGAAGGAATATGCCGATCGACACCGAAAACCCGATCCCAACCTTCAAGTCAACAATAAGGTGTGGTTGATACCAAGGAATATACAGACCACGAAACTATCAAGGAAACTGGACTACAAGAAATTAGGACCATTCAGGATCATCGAACGTATCGGACTCAGAGCATATAAACTCGACCTCCCACGCTCGATGAACAATACTCATCCTACATTCCACATCAGTCTCCTTGAACCTTACCAAGACAACGCTTTTACCTCTCAAAAGAAACTCCCTCCGCCACCCATCGAGATCGTAGGCGAAGACGAATACAAACTTGAGAAAATCATCGACTCAAGATTACACCACAGCAAACTCCAGTATCGAGCCAAGTGGGTTGGATACTCAGCAGAACACGATCAAGAGTGGTACCCAGCCACCAACTTCACCAACGCTCAAGATGCCATCCGGCAATTCCACCAACGCTATCCAGGGAAACCAGTTTCCCGCGACCAGCCCAGACTTCTGCCCGCTGGCGGCCCCAGCGGAAGAGTACATCGCACTAGACGATTGGGTCCAACTCGTGAACCTACCGATCAGGAAGACCAAGGAAACGAAAGAGGAGAAAGCACACGGGTGTCTGTCATAGACACGGTGCTACGATGATGGGTGCCCCACCCACTACACAGAAAAAATGGGAACCAACTACTTTCCCAAGAACAGGGACAGGACACCAACGGCATCATCTCTGCTAGGCACTAAAGACAAGGTTTCGGGGACGAAACCTACAGAGAGGGGGGCCAAAAAATCCAAGAAAGTCACCTGGGAACAGGACCCAGCACCATCGCCGAGCTCGTCGGCAACGCAAGAGGATACGGTGGAAAGCCTGTAGAGGGAGCTGATAACGATCAGCGAACAAAAAAAGACGGCAGATGTAGAGACGGGACTCTACAAAGGCCAGGCCTTGATGTGGGAGCAGAAGGCAAGAGAATGGGAGAAAAAGAATGTGCAGCGGGCAAGAGCGGTGACGGCTCAACAGGTCAGGGCAAGTTTGGCGGAATACAAAGTTGGGAAGACAGAATCCCAACTAAAGAGGAGGGATGCGAGGATCCGAAGGTTGGAAAACCTTCAGAAAGA
>JACCEG010000078.1:298698-323890 GCA_014065205.1 Tuber brumale | reverse complement strand
TTTGATTTATAAGCGGGTTGAGTGAAGGACTATAAAAGGAGGCCGAGAGAGCCTGGTAGTTAGTTCTTCACGCAACCACCTATTATACTTTCTTACCTATACTATTAAGAATAAGAATCTATTCTACCACCTCACGAGTCTATTGAGATAAGATCTGATTATTAGCGTTCAAACAAGGAACGTAGACACTGGTCTAAGAATAATAATCAGAGTCCCGATAGAGAATCAGAATCGGTCAAGGTCATATACGATCTCCGAGAAGTATTATATCATCCTTGACGACTAACTAAGAAGTTGTTGCCTGTCGCAGCGGTACTTCAAGATACAAGAGATAGGTAGGATATCTAACAGCTGAGGGTGCTTGGTAGTTAGTTCTTCACACAACTACCTATTATACTTTCCTATCTATACATTTCCCATCACGGTAGGGAGCTTTTACTGCTTCATATACTATTTCCGCTGTATGATACTGCTTTATTCCATCAAAAGTCTTTAGTTGTTTATCGTTTGGCGGTCAGTTAGAAAGTTGTTCTTGCCTTAGAGCCTTTATAGTGAGATATCTGTGGCCTGGTCCCAGTAACCTGTATTGGTAGTTTGGATGTGAATAGTTTCCTCTTCGGTTGCCTCCTCCTCTACAAATATCCCTCCTATTTCCAGAATAGTGTCGCCTATTTGGAAAGACCTCCTCTCCTCTTCAATTGTATTGGCTTCACACGAGGCTGCCAATCCTGCCCCTATACCTGCCCCTGTTTTTGAGGTTCTCCTTGGTCTCACTTCGATTATTATAAGGTCCTATACTGTTCCTAAGAGAGACTGCAGTTTCCTTCAGTTCTCTCCCATGCCTAAGGTTGCCGCAATACTATATCGGCTGACTTTGATGTTCTGGTAAGGGGGACTGTTGTCACAGTCACATCTACCATAATGAAAGATCTGAGGTTTTCGGTATGTAGCTGGCTAATCAGGTATGGTTGCTCAGCCAAGTGTGGCTTAGATGGGGCTAAACTACAGGACTCCTAGTCCACTACCACTTCAACTGTGGGTCGATTTACACTCCATCGGTTGCCACCTTTCCTCTGTGTAACTCTCAGGCTATTATACTCAAGACCCCCGCTTCAACATATCCTGAATGACTCGACCACTACTAGGGTTAAGGCCAGCTTTTAGTCAACCTCTCTCACTCCACTGGGTCTTGTAGAAAACTTGTTGACCCAGGTACCGGTGAAAACCATTGGCCAGGTACTCCCACCATCTAGAGTTACTACCTCGTCTTCCTCAGTTTCTTCATTCCTGTCGGGCCTCTCTTCAGGAGAAGCAGTGTTAGCCATATAGAAATCTAAGACAAGTGCACAGACCTCATGGTAGGGTAACTGTGCACAGACCTGCGATTTATCGAAGGCCAACACCCCCCTGTGGCCCCCTTATAGGTCCTACACATCATTAGCGAGATTTCGAGAGTTGCGTCCTATAACTAAAAGGTCACATCAATGAAGCCCACTTCATAACACCATATACGTTGCTGCCATCTGTCCAAACGCAAGCTGTTTGCAAGTTATATACGAGGGGACCTTCGGCAATATCTGGAAAGTAGAACGGAAGAAATCCGTGAGAGGCGTATTGAGATAGTTGGCTTCAAGGTTAGGCTTCCTGAACTATAGGCCACAGGGGACAGGACATTTTGGTTGAAATACTCCAGGGGGGTGTCCTGGTAGTGGAAGCTACTAAGGACATACCAAATCCAGCCATACCCTTTTGAGATCAGCTGTATATTGGTTGGTCCTCGAAATAGAACTCCTCTATGGAGGCAGGCAGACTAAGGGAAAGCATACTCAGAAAGGAAAACCTAGTTAAGTCGGAAACCCTTAAGATGCTGACGCGTCGGGCTTGGACTTGCGATTGGCACTAGGTGGCACAGCATGAAACTGATCACTTCATGACCAAAGGGACTATTGGAATGATAGTCAACAAGACTAAAAAGTAATCTAATAGTCTATGTGAACAACTAAGTTGGGGACCGCTGTTTGGTACAACAAATAGTGCAGTAATCTCAATGGAGGAATACAATTCTGTAACTGTGAAAGGGTGTGAGAAGTTTCAGGGTCAAACAGTGCTTGTACTTATAAGATTCGGGATATTTGCGTATTATAACTAGAGTTGTACTTTGGAGGTATAGTAGTTAGAAGTAGTCCGTGAACCCTCAGATGCGGGATATAAATATCGAAGTGCCTCCTCTGCTTTACAGACATCATCAAGCAATAGAGATATTAGGTATATAGAAATCTGAGACATGTATACAGACCCACGGTAGGTTAACTATGCACAGACCCTTGATTTTCCGGAGTGCCAACACCCCCCTCCAGCACCCTTACGGGACCCACACGTCATTAGCGAAATTTTGAGAGTTGCGTCCCATAACTAAAATGTCACATCAATAAAGCCCACTTCATAACACCATATACATCGCCGCCGCCCATCCAACTGCATGTTGTTCACAGGATATATAAGAGGGAACCTTTGGTGACATCTGGGAAGTGGAACGGAGGATATCTGTCGAAGGTGCATTGAGATAGTAGGCTTCAAAGTTAGGCTTTCTAAACTATAGGCTGAAGGTGACGGGACGTTTTCGGCAAAATACTCTAAGAGGATATCCCAGTAGTGGAGGTTATTAGGGGCATACCGAATCTACCCATACCCTTCTGAGATCAGCTGTAGGTTCGTTGGTCCTACTAATAGGACCCCTCCACAGAGGCCGGCAGACCAAGGAGAAGTACGCTCAGAATGGAAGACCTAGATAAGTTGGAGCCCCTTAAGACGTTGACACGTTGGGCTCAGACTTGCGATTGGCACTAGGTGGCCCAGCATGAACTTGATCACTTCTTGACTGAAGAGACTACTGGAATGATAGTCATCAAGACTGGAGTATTATAATAGTCTATGCGGACAACTAAGTTAGAGACCGCTATTTGGTATAACAAATAGTGCAGTCATCTCAATGGCTGAATACTATTACGTAACTGTGAAAGGGTGTGATAAGTTTCTGGGTCAAACAGTGCTCGCACTTATAAGATTCTAGACGTTTGTGCATTAAAAACCAAAGAGGTACTTTGGAGGCATAGTAGTTAGAAGTAGTCCTCGAACACTCAGATGCAGGATATAAATATCGAAGCGCCTCCCAAGCTTTACAGACATCGTCAAGCAATGGAGAAGAGATCTTATCAATATGATATTGTTCTAAACTTTAAATCTTTACTTTACCTATTTTATTGAGATGAGCCTTCCTCGACAGATTTTCCAATCGAAGACTTTAGCCTACGTCCCTCAGTTATATACTCGAGTTTGGCATCCGCCTAACAGGAGTAGAGATCTTATTAATATAATATTGTTTTGCTCTTTAAAATCTTTACCCTAACTATTTTATCAAGATGAGCCTTCCTTGACAGATTTTCCGACCAAAGAGTTGGCCTACATCCCTCAGTTAGACTAGAGTTCAGTGTCCGCCTAACAAGCAGCCCTATACAGGTGCAAGTTCAAGTTGGACCAATGATCGGATGAAACCTTTGTCCCCTGTGATAAAGTCTGTGCCTAGTCACCATTACCGAGGAAGATATTTGGTAAGCCATGTGTGGCTGTGCCCACCTGAGCCGGTAGAAGAAGAATATTATTCTGGCTCCCCTCCTGCCTACTACCACCACTCTCTCTGGCTGATCCCAGGTCTCCCTTTTCACCCTTGGAAAGCAGTTAGTCCCACAACCCCCCATGTCAGTTTTCAATATATCAATGATCAAGTCTACCCCTTCCTCCCCTCCACTCCTCCTCACTGCTGATGGGGTAGCCTCTTCAGGACTTATTGTAAGGGACATCCCTATGGCCCGTGAAGAAGGATAGAACTTGGAAGTAACTGGCCTTAGAGACAGCAGGTATGCGGCCTTCCCAATTGCAATGGCTAACTGCCCTACTCCCCGATCTCCCTCCCACCTGGTTTCTTCTCATGCCAGTTACTTTGAAGACTTGGACACGATCCTGTCTGACATACTTGGCCTTAGCAGCCAGGTACTGGAAATCCTACTGGAAGTGGACCTGCTGCCTACCCAATCAGAGGATGCTGACGATAATATAGCCCTGGCAGATAACATAATAGAAGTAGCTTGTGAGATATTGGCTGCAGGTAGGAGTACTTCTCTGCCCCATGCTGACAGACAAACCAGGAGCTCAAGCATTACCAGTACCCTCTTAGAAAGCTTGGATGAGATTTTAGCAGGGAACAAGGAACCTTTGTACTCTCCTACTTCCTCTTCCTCTTTAGATCGGCCAGAAGATATCCATCACCTAGCTGAGAAAATGGATACCCCAGTTGAGGCATGCCAGCCACCAGAGTGGTGGAAAGACTGTACCAGGAGGTACAGGTTGGAACATATTGTCTGAGAGCTGGTACAGATTGTGGACCGGTAATAAGATGATATCTGAGACATGAAAGCCGAGTTGATGGATTCTCATCCAAAGTATGTTCCCCTTCACTAGAAACCCACATCTCCTGCCCCTAAGACAATTTTGCATACTACTAATGGAATAGAGCCCATCATGGTAGCTCCCACTACTAAAGCCTCATTTACAGAGATGGTCAAGAGATTGGCCTATGTGCGAAAACAGGCAACCCCAACCCCCAATACCGAAAAACCACAAAGGCTGCCACTATATACAAACCTGTTCCTTGAATGTCCTCTGAGGACAAGGTGGTGATCATTGAAGCTACTTAGGCTATGGATGGTAAGAAGGTAGACTAGAAATGGCGGAATAGAAGTAGGGTGGAAAGAAACAGGAGATGATGGGCCAGACAGGCTGAAGGTTCTCCTGCTTTGGGACCTAACTCTGAACAAAAAAAGGCTAAGGAGGCTATCAGGGAAGTGAAACTGACTGGTGTCCAAGAATCTGCTTCCCTATTAGGCATATAGAAATTTGAAACAAAAAAGTGCACAGATTACATGGTAGGGTAACTGCGCACAGACCCTCAGTTTACTGAAGGCAACATACCCTCTCCAGCCTCCTTATAGGGCCCGCACAGTATTAGCAAGATTTCGAGAGTTGCATCCAGTAACTAAAATGTTATACCAATGAAGCCCACTCCATAATAACAGATATATCACCGCCATCCGCCTGACCACATGCTGTTCGCAGGATAGATGAGAGGAGAGCCTTGGCGACATCTGGAAAGTGGAACAGAATATATCTGTAGGAGGCATATCGAGATAGTAGGCTTCAAGGTTAAGCTTCCTCATTATGTGCTGTAAGTGACAGGCCATTTTCAGCAAAATAATCCAAGAGGATATCCCAGTAGTGGAGGCTATTGAGGACATACCGAATCTACCCATACCCTTCTGAGAGCAGCTGTAGGTTGGTTGGTCCTAGTAATAGGACCCCTCCACAGAGGCAGGCAGACCAAGGGGAAGTACGCTCAGATAGGAAAACCTTGATAAGTTGAAGACTCGTGAAGACGTTGACACATCAGGCTTGAACTTGCGATTGACACTAGGTGGCCCAGCATGAAACTGATCACTTTATGACTGAAGAGACTACTGGAATGATAGTTAACATAACTAAAGTAATATAATAGTCTATGCGTAGAACTAAGTCGAAGGCCACTGTTTGGTATAATAAATAGTGCAGTTATCTCAATGAAGGAATACTATTCTGTAACTGTAAAAGGGTCTGGGAAGTTTCAAGATTAAATAGTGCTTGCACTTATAAGATTCTGGATGTTTGCGTATTAAAACCAGGGTGAGACTTCGGAGGCATAGTAGTTAGAAGTAGTCCACGAACACTCAGATACAGGATATAAATATCAAAGTACCTTCCAAGCTTTACAGACATCATCAAGCAACAGAGAAGAGATCTCATCAATATAATCTTGTTTACAATTTCATCTTTACCTTTACCTATCTTATCGAGATCAGCCTTCCTTGACAGATTCTCTGAACAAAGATTTTGGCCTACATCCCTCAGATATACTAGAGTTTGGTGTCCGCCTAACAGTATATTGATAGTTCTCCTGTTACTAAGGCTCACTATATGAACTACAAGTTCACTTCAAACTCAATCCTCAGCTCTCACTTCAATTACATTTTTGAAGCACCTCACTATCCTATTTACATTTATACATTTGAGGAAATATTCAATACAGAGTGGCTCGTAATCAAATTCATTGAAATCTCAGAACCCTTATTGTTCACAATACCTATGGGCATTCCAATAAGAGATTACTTCAATTGCATATATTGTACTCTGCTTAGTCCAAACTTGGAGTGTAGTTTAACAGAGTCGAAAGGCTTGGTCGTGTGGAGTACCCAGTACTCTATCAAGCGACAAATAGACACCTTTGGCCAAGAACAGACCAGTCTTTCGCCTTGGTCCTGAGAACCCATATATGTACTACAAGTACATCTTAAACTTTCAGAAAAAGGAAATCCTGGTTCTAAACCCAGAATCGGATCACACCAACCCTTCCATACCATCTCTAAAAGAATACTAGTTGTGCCACTTACGATTCATCAAACTCCTTGAACCTTGTAGAGGAGACCAAGAGTATTGGTACGAGGTACCAGTCCCAGAACCTAACAACAAAGTGTTAGGGTTAAAGTTATCAGAAAAGGTTTTCAATGGGATGGCAGATACACTAAGATGTCAGAAAGGAGTAAAACAGATTACGGAAGGAGAACCAATGGATACTAGGCCAGATGTTTCCGATGATGGGAGTTCAGTCCAATTTGCACATGTGCCCTCTACCAGTGACTCTCCTCATTTCAGTCAATCTCTATTGATTACTCCAAGATTGCGAAGGGCGACAGACATTTCCACGGGGTCATGATCATCTTGTGTATCTAGTATGCATGGTATATTAGGATCAGGAACTCCCAAATATATGAAGGAGTACAAGGCGAACTTAAAGAATTTGGCCAAATACTTAGGAATAACTCTCGCACGAATTTGGCAAGATATTGATACCTCCATCGATTCCACCAATATTGCCTTCAATAGGCCTACAGGTGCAACTTAAGAGAATGCAGTAAAGTTGATAGAAGTACAGTGGAAATTGGAAGAAGGGCAGGACTTCTGCGACAATGAGAGAGCTATCTTATTGATACAGTTAACCACAGTAGAGATGGAGGTGAAGGATATACAAGCAGTGATAATCTGTGACGTGGTGGCCAAACTTGCCAAACAAGATCAGTGGCAGGAAGGCTATGAAAATGTAACTACCCAGTTATCTAGTAGTCTCAGTCAGCAAAGACAGGAAGCCCTTGCACATAACTAAACTATGGTAAAATTGGTTTCAAAACTCTACAGTGAGTTCAATCTCTTTCAAGATGAGACAGTGGAGTGAGAAAAAGGGTCCTTTGCAATGTCATTATCAGACATATGCAACATTATGAAAAAACAATGAATGAACACCGCAACATTGCAAAGAGAGTAAACCAAAATGGCCGAAGACTCCTCAGAATCTATCAAAACCATGGTAAAAGCCTGAAAGGAATTAGTGGATAGAACGAATGAACCCCAGAGACTAGATCCTATACCACTACATTCAGTCCCGGAAGAGGAAGATGATGAGAACTACTACTCCCCATCAATGTGAAGGAAAAAGGGTAAGGGTAAGGAAGCCACTGATGTGGCCCACCCAGGAGCACAAGGATGTGATCCTGACGATCCAAATGATAAAGACAGTAACCGCCTCTCAGGAGATGTGGTAAATGTAGGATTAACAGGCTTTGTTTTGGACCAAAGATGGTAACTAGTGAATCAAAGTCTAGAGGCTTTAACCAAAATTGTGGAATAGACTTCTTACTGTATTGCAACTACTGAAGTCCCTGAGATGTTTGGTGGATCTCAAACTAAAGATTCTTGAAGCGAACTAAAGAAGTAATTGTTCAACTAAGTATATTCAAAAAACTCTATCTGTTGAAGTCTGCTTCTTCTAACGCAAACAATAGCAGTTCTTAAATACAATAGTTAGGCTACCCTGAGCCATATATCACAAAACATATAAGGCTCTGAAAGTGGTAGCCTAGAAACCAAATATAAAACATACAAAGTATCCAACTGATACTTGAAACCAAACATAAAACATATAGAGTATCAAACCAATACTTGAAACCAAACATAAAATATATAAAGTATCAAACTGATACTCAAAATCAAACATAAAACATACAGAGTATGAAATCCTATACTATCAGGCTAGAGGCATAACTCGTTTCCTGAAACAAATTCATAACACAAACAGTATCAACTGATACCTAAAATCCTAAACCAGTAACCAGTACCAGTTGCACCCCAGAAACAAAATAAAATCCTTATTTTAAAACGTAACAAGAAAATCCTTAATCTTCGCTATCTTGATCAGAATTCATGTAAGGATCCTATAAACCTTTATCAACTAGGGGTACATCTGAATAGCTCTCAAAGTCCTCCTTAGTAGGAGAATAACACAGAGTAATAAACCCAGAAAAAACTGTAGAAAACTCATCTCTTGGCATGTTATCTGTCCACCATGCCTGAACCAAATCTATTGCATGTTCCAACCCTTCCACCAGTTCCCAACTATTCTCAGTTACCGGGTATCCGTTTCAAGTAACCAAGAATTATCATTTGCTATATCATTCCCTGTAGTTAAGAACTGATTGAACTTCACATTGCTATTCTTCATTGATAAAGATAGGTGCTGGTTTCGCAAACTGTTAGGCGGACACCAAACTCAAGTATATAACCGAGTGACGTAGGCCAAAATCTTTTTTCGGAGAATCTGTCGAGGAAGGCTTATCTCGATAAAATAAAGGTAAGGTAAAGATTTTAAGTGTAAAAGAATATTATATTGATAAGATCTGTTCTCCGTTGCTTGATGATGTCTGTAAAGCTCGGGAGGCACTTCGATATTTATATCCCATGTCTGAGTGTTTGGGGACTACTTCTAACTACTATGCCTCCGAAGTACCACTCTGGTTTTAATATGCAAACGTCCAGAATCTTATAAGTGCGAACACCGTTTGACCCTGAAACTCATCACACCCTTTCACGGATCTGGAATAGTATTCCTCCGTTGAGATAACTACGCTATTTGTTATGCCAAATAGCGGCCTTCAACTTAGATGTCCGCATAGACTATTATTTTACTCTAGTCTGGTTGACTATCATTCCAGTAGTCTCTTCAGTCATGAAGTGATCAAGTTTATGCCGGGCCACCTCGTACCAATCGCAAGTCCGAGCCTGACATGTCAGCGTCTTAAGGGTCTCCGACTTATCTAGGTCTTCCATTCTGAGCATGCTTCCCCTTGGTCCACTGGCCTCCATAGAAGGGTCTTATTACTAAGACCAACCAACCTACAGCTGATCTCAGAAGCGTATGGGTGGATTCGGTATACCCCTAATAGCTTTCACCACTGGGATATCTTCATAGAGTATTTCTCCGAAAACGTCCCGTCACTTTCGGCCTATAGTTTAGGAAGCCTAACTTTGAAGCCTACTATCTTAATGCGCCTCTGACGGGTTTCCTCCATTCCACTTCCCAGATGTTGTCAAAGGTCCCCTCTCGACTATCCTGTGAACAGCATGCGGTCGGACGGACGGCGGTGACGTATATGGTGGTATGAAAGGGCTTCATTGATGTGACATTTTAGTTATGGGACACAACTCTCCAAATCTCGCCAATGATGTGCGGGCCCCATAAGGGGGCCGGAGGGAGGTGTTGGCTCCGGTAAATTGAGGGTCTGTGCACAGTTACCCTACCGTGGGTCTGTGCACATGTCTCGGATTTCCATATGCCTAACATGAGCTCCCTCCTACCAGGCTTTGCCTCGAATGCCTTTTTATAACTATCTTATAATTTCTTCTAAATACATTTTAAGACTCTGTGTGGTCAGGGTAAAAAACCTCCCGCGTTTACTTGGCCACGGTAGGAAAACCTTTTCCTCACTATCTTACTTCTGCCCTTCCTGGCATGTCTGGATTTTTATTATGAAAATTCTCCACAACCTCCTCCGTATTTTCCATACCGGTGGCAGGCTCCCATATGTTCTCATCTTCCGAATACTCCTGCCATTTAAACAAGTAACACAGTTCCCACTTCTCTTGTAAGCGGCCGTGTACTCGTTTCCTGTAAGAACAAATCTCACTTCTTGCGATTTTTTCAACCTCCCATTGCAGATCGCCGTCGATATCCTCCGGTTCTCTAGGGGAGTGTTGGCGATTGTCATGAACTGACTCGTGGTAGGGTTCCAATATTGCAACATGGAATATGGGATGAATGTTCCATCGATCGGATATGTTGAGTTTGAATGCTCTGGATCCGCGTTTTTCCATAATTTGGAAGGGACCGTATAGCTTTAGACTTAGCTTCTTGGATTTCCGTCGGGTGTGGACGTTTTTGGCGTTTAGCATTACTTTATTCCCGATTTTGAAGTCCGGCTATTGTCGAGCTTTCTGGTTGTAATATTTCGACCTGCATTCTCGTGTCTTTTCTAGTGACCATCTTGCTTGTTCATGTATCGTCTTAATCCAGTTCGCATAAAGTGTGACTCCTGGATTTTGAGCTTCACGCTCCTTCATCCACTCTGTCTGTGGATGGAATCCGTAGTTCACATAGAATGGCGACATCCCGTGAGCGTTGGTTGCGGAGTTATTATAGGCATGTTCAGCTAGCGGTAGTAGCTGATACTAGTCATGTTGATTGTAATTGACAAAACTTTGCAGGTAACCTTCCAGCACTTGGTTAGTACGTTCAGTTTGTCCGTCAGTCTGAGGGTGGTATGCTGTTGACATTCTTCGCTTAATTTCCAGCGCCTTGCAAAGAGATTCCCAGAATTCTCCTTTAAACTTTGAGTCCATGTCCGAGACGATTTCCGTTGGAAGGCCATGTAGCCTCCATACTTCTTTCAGGAATGCGTTTGCGACATACTTGGCCATAGCCGACGTTTGTAGTGCGATAAAATGTGCCATCTTTGTGAACCGATCGACTACTACCATTATCTTTGTGCATCCTTGCGACTCTGGTAGCTGTGTGATGAAGTCCACTGAGATGGATGCCCATGCTGCGTAGGGTATTTGCAGGGGCTGCAATAGTCCGTACTTCACGGGTCTAGGCGATTTGTTATATTGGCATTCATCGCAGGATCGTGCATAATCGTTGACCCATGCTGCAAGTCCTTTCCAGTAAAAGTCTCTCATGATTATTTCCAAAGTCTTTTCTTGTCCGAAATGTCCTGCAACCTTTGCATCATGATATCCTTCTGCAATCTTAGTATATAGCGCTTGACTATCTGGTACAAATAGTCTTTGCTTATAATATAGTAGATCGTCGGTTAAGGTCCAGTCTTTGGGGAAATCCTTTCCTTCATCTCGTAACCTAATGAGTTCTTCCCTTCGTTGCCTCCACGCTGCGTCTGTTTCGATAGCCGACTTTATCTCGTTTAAGAATTCAGGGTTAAACTGCTTCATACGTTTCTGCAAGATAATAGCATTTGATATTAGAACTTTTACGGGTACTTCTGAAATATCGTACCAATGTTCCTTGTCTTTAGCTGATGCCTGTAGGTAGCTGATGCTAGATTCCTGTTCCTTGATGATCAAGGATCTTGCCGCTATATCAGTCCTTCCAAATCTCGCGGTTCCTAGCTCCATTTCTTCCAAGTCGTCGAGTTCCATCATGTCCGAGGTGTTGACCTTTTCTACCACTAGTTGAGCTATGCGATCGCCTATTCTTATTTGGCATTCCACATCTTTATGGTTGAACAGTACGACTTTGAGTTCGCCGGTGTAATCAGCATCGATTACTCCGGCGCCAGTAGAGATTCCGCTTCGGACCGCTTATCCACTTCTTGGGGCAACTCTTCCGTAAGTTCCTTTGGGTAGCCCCACAGCTATACCTGCCCTTATTAATGCTTGTCCATATTTCGGGATAATGTCATCCTCTATGGCGTACAGGTCATGTCCTGCCACCATTCTTGAGCCCTTTGTTGGCAAGTATGCCTTTTTGCTCAATCTCTTGACGTTAATCACAGGTTCCTTTCCCCCTCTTCGAGGTTCCAGATCTAAATCCTTATCTCCATCCTAGTCCTCTCCTTCATCGCCTACCCTCGCTACTAGCGATACCAAGAAACTTTCTTTTTTTAAAGTTTTCTGTTCGCGATGCGTAGCTCCCTCCTCAGGACAGTACTCCGGCGGTCTGCTTAGTGCGTCAGGCTTTCCGCCCTTTGTGCCTGGTCGGTATATAATGCGAAAATTGTATTCTACCAACTTCTGAGCCCCTCGAATTTGACGGCCACTCCAGACTTTTGTGGTGAGGAAGTATTGTAGGTTCTGGTGGTTAGTAAAGACTGTGATCGGTTTTTCCGTTCTGATTAAGTAGTGTCTCCATTCTTTAAAAGCTTACCGGATTGCGAGAAGTTCTTTATCATGAATCTCATAATTGCACTCCGCTGAGTTTAATTTTCTGGAATGGAAAGCTACTGGATGTAATCTTTTTTCAAAGTATTGAGAAAGGACGCAGCCAAGTGCAAAATCGCTAGTGTCCGTTTCTACCACCGTTTCTCTTTCTGGGAAAAGGTGGTGGAGTAAGGGGGCTGTGGTGAATTAGTGCTTTAACTCTTCGAAAGCAGTGTCTTGTTCATTTCCCCATTCAAAATTCTTAGGATTTCCTTGTAACGTCTCGGTTATTGGCTTGCAAATAGGCGAGAAGTTTTTTATAAATCGTCGGTAGAAGTTAGCAAATCCAATAAAGACTTGTACTTCTCTAACCGACTTAGGTGCTTTCCAGATCATTATGGATTCCACCTTTCGGTTGCTGATAGACACCCCATCAACCGCCACCATATAGCTGAGGAATTCTACCTCTGTGGCATGGAAAGTCTGATAGACTTTGTAAAACTCTTTTAATGGCTTCAATATGTTCCTTCTCATTTTTTGAATAAATGAGAATATCATCAAGGTAACATACGACCCCAACGTGTAGGTATTCCTGAAGAACTTGGTTCATCATATCCTGGAAGGTTGCCAGAGCGTTGACCAACCCAAGAGGCATAACCTTATATTCGTAATGTCTGTATCTTGTACAGAACGCTGTTTTCCATTGATCTCCTTCTTTTATCCTAATCAAGTAGTAGCCGCCCTTAAGGTCTAACTTGGTGAAGATCTTTGCGCCAGCTACTCTATCTCTCAGTTCAGATATTAATGGAAGGGGATGTTTGTTGAGGATAGTAATCTTATTTAGATTTCGATAATCCACAACCAGACGGAGTCTGCCATTGGGCTTAGGTACGAATAATATTGGTGCTCCTACTGGTGATTGACTCCTTGTCATGTTTCCTTGTTTGATCATCATTTCTAGGTATTCCCGTAATGCCTTAAGCTGTTTTTCAGATAGTGGATATATCGGTCCCCAGGGGGGAGTTGATCCTGGAATCAACTTAATTTCGTGATCGAATGTTCGTCTAAGGGCTAATTTTTCTGCCGTCGGGGCTTCAAACAAGTTTGTATAATTCCAGTATTCTTTCAGTAATGATTCGAGTTCCACTGTATTTTCGATACCTCCGATTCTTCCGATGCGACAGGAATTAGGATCCCAAGCGACGGATTCGTCATACTCAAACATATCCACTATTCCTTCATCTTCCTCCACACAGTTTTCGCAACCTTATGCGGAGAAAGTCCAATTTTCTCTATCTTCTATGTGAGATACTGGGTGTTCACGATGCCACCAACCAAACGCAATTATCATTCCATGGTGACCTGCCTTAGCCACTTCACAAGACACTTCCGAGATGTGTTGGCTTTTTTCCTATTTCCAATTTAATAGGGAGAGTATAACACTTCCCTCCTGAGGCTGCTGACAATCCGTCAAAGCCTAAGATATCAACTGCATTACTGCGTTCTACTGTAGGAACGCGAAGGTCTTCAACTAAGTCCTTGTTGATAAGGAACACGTTGGATCCCGAGTCTAACAAGACTTTAACTTTGTATCGCTTATCGTGTATATGGAGGTAAGTGATCCCCTCTGGACAGTTGTATCGTTTTAGTTTTGGAGCTTCTAACTCCATTCGCTTAGCGAGGATAAGATTTTCTTGGTTCTTTCGTTTAGGCATCGTTGGTGTTGGGTGTAGGTAAAAAGATGTTTGTTACTATGCCCGCGTAGTTTCGACTATTGAGGTCTCCTCAGACAAACTAGTAACCTTTTAGCTCTAACAATCTGGGTCTACATATTAAAGCGGCGTTTCACTGATACACTATTGCGCACGACCAGGTTTCAGGCTGGATGCCTTCTCCCGACACACCAGACCTAGGCTCATAGCAGATTTTCCGGCGGTTATTAACCATTTTACTCCCCTATTGTGGGGTTTCCACTTTCACCAAGTCCTTTCCCTTAGGATTTCGGTCATCCGTCCAGCTCCCTCAGAGGGGCCTTGCGCACCAAAGCGGTACATGCCTATCCCACACTCTAGCCAGAAGGCAAGATAGTACATACGTATAATACGACTCAGACTCGTGTGGTAGGTGGAACGGCCCATGTCGGTTGTCCTCCTGTCGTGTATTGTTATCAGGTAGATCTTTCCTTGCTATGTCCCAACTTCTTCGGTATAGTAACTTGCTTGCACACGGGTAGCAGGCGACCACCAGGTGACTCGAGGAACTTCGTGCTGTTGGGTCACGGGCCATGTGGGCATGTTATCTACCCTCTCTTTCAATCAAGACTCTCCATATATTGATTCTTGTGTTCGAGCTCATAAGTCCCTCGTGGGGTCCCTTCACTTGGAGCCTACTTGCGTTGATCCGGAAAGGAGAGACTTGCTTCGCGCCACTTGGATCATTTTGAGTTGGGACTCCCGTAGTTGCACACAGAGTACCCGATCCCCATCGTGGTCGGTACCCAATACACCCTAGCCAAAGGGGGTCCCCATTTCGATTCCAGCTCCATTCTAGACACTGAATACCCAAACGCCGTCGCCGTTGGTGCCAATGAACTGACCTAGGTCAGTTCCTCATCATCCGCCAGTTCCCACATTTTATTAACTTGTGCTGGGTTCTGTACAGTTGCGACTTTGCGCGCTAATTTAGGCTTTGCAATAGCCAATCTTGCTATTTGAATTCCCATTTTTATCGGTCTTGAGCTGACAGTTGCCGCCGATATATGGGCATCTCCCCAACACGTTTGATAGCTCTAGTTTTTCTTTCCACAACATGTGCAATCTCCATCCCATCTCCGTGTATCTATTACACTTTGTGGGATACCGGTATGGGCCAGGGTGAAGTTTGTGTGCACGGTCTTTGTCGCACCTCCCAACCTTTTCCTGGACTTCTCCGGTTCATTGTCCCTTTTCCGTTTTCGTGGTAGGGCTCCACCTCCCTTGCGATATGGTTTAGTATCCCATTGTCGCTTTGGTTTATAGTCCCATCGGTCTTCTCTTTTGACCTCTTAGATTATTTTAGGCTTAGACGGTTGTTCTCGCCCAATTTTCTATCTGGCTAGCAGTCCTTCTTCTGACCGTCCGCATAGCCTTAGAGCCTCTTCCCATTCTTGATCCGTGGTATATTGCAGGGCCGACCACCTACAGACAATTTTTTCAGGAAGTTTGTCTTCGACTTCCTGTCTCCAGGACTCCCCGGTCATGAGTGCACGAATGTTATGGTTGTGCATGACTGTCAGATAGCGTTCAATACTGCCATCATACGTGACTAGTTTCATTGCTCGGAGGGCTAGTCTTGCGGCTTCTACCGCGGTGAATCGCTTGATCATATCATGTTCAAAGCAAGTCCATGTCACCAGCTCTGGCTGCAGGGTTTCCCCTTGAAGTCCGTCCATAGCCTTCCAGTACCATATGGTATAAGGAAGCACTATGTCTCCTCTTGTATGGCTGAGTGCCTATATGACACGTTCCCGGGCGTCATCCCCGATGCACGGATTCCTTTCGAAATAGTCCGTGCTTTGCAAAATCCATACATATATATCTTGTGTGGGTTTGTCTTCAAAAAATGGGGACGGCTCTGATGGTTGCTTAATATTCAGCGCCATTGCATTGGCAAGTGTTTCTGCCATACCAGACTGTTCTGGTGTTTGTCCTCACCTGCCTTGGCTAGGACTTCCTCTCCTTCTTCCCATCTCATCATCATCGTCATCATCGTCACTAGGATCTCCAGGGTTACCTCCCTGGGCAACTGAGGGGGATGCATCTGCGGCTTCCCGCCCTTTTCCCTTGTCCCTGCGTGTAGGTGGAGCATAGTACTCCTCATGGTCAGTTTCTTAGACTGCAGGTAAGGGTGCGGGTCCTGCAGCTTCGGGACTTGGTGCGGCAGCCAACATTCTGTTTATTGACTGTGTCAATACCTTCAGGGTATTGTTAGTCTCATTATTTTGCTGCTGCTGCTAGTCCTGAGATTGGCAGATTTCCGCCTGGCGAGTAGTCTGGTCTAAACGCATCTGTCCTCGGGTACGGTTGACCTCCCTCTCACGCGTGGTGCATTGGGTGCGGAATTCTACGAACTCCACTTGTAGACTGAGGACCATTTGTTCCAGAGCCTGGTCTCAGGCTAATGCTGCTTGGCTTTCTTCCCCGAGGGTTCCATGTAACCTCGTGGTTACCTCTTCATGTTCCTGTTGACGCCGTTCTTGAGCATCAATTTTTTTTGCGACTTCTCGCAACATCTCTTCTTGTATCCCCTTGCCTTCACTTTTCACCCCTGCCAGCTGCATTAACAAGATTGCAATATCGTTATCGTGGACATCTTGTCCGCCAGCGATTTTCTGTTCAACCTTAATTAATTTTAAGGTATTATCTTGGGTGGCTCCCTTCAAATGTTTGAAGGCGATGTTGGCTTGGTCGAGCGAGGTGTTTATGTCTTGTCTTATTTGACCCAACGTTATTCCAAGACGTGCAGCCAGTCTGACTAAGTTTGCATTGTGGTCTCCTAGTCTTGGTGTGGGGGCCCTTGATATCCTATGAGTGCTTGCCACACTAGAGGATCAGTGAGAAGGTATATTTCCTCCCTGGAAAGTAGATTCTTGAGGTGTTGAAGGGAAGGGACTATGAATAGCGGAATCATCCATCTTATCCGTCGTGTCAGGTCGGGTATCCATAGGTTCACCCGCCGTTATTCTCTTCCTCGGGTCTGGAGGAATCTCAGTGATCGTAATACTTTCCAGGTAGGCTAATTGTTCTAATAGCCCTGGATGCGTGATTACTGGTACTTCGTACCAGAGTTCTCGATATCCTTTAAAAGGTTTAAGGAATCCTGTGTAAGGTATCCAACGTTTGAGATACTCTAGGGGTGTAGGTATAAAAGGGTTGGGTTGGTCCGACTCTGGACTCAAAACCTAGATTTCACTTTTCTCGAGATTTAGGATGTACTTATAGTACATATAAGGATTTCTTAGGCCCAGGCCGAGGGGATGTCTGACCCTCTGGGAACTGTGCCCTCGTTCTTGTTATCAGAATACTGGGTACTCCACACAACAAGGTTTTCTAATTTTGTGGAGCTCCACTCGAAGTCCGGTCCGTATCAGGTACGATATATACAATTAAATTGATCCCTCATTGGGATCCCGAAAGGTATTGTGAACTATGAAGGTTTTGTGATAAATTCTTCTTCGATTTTTAATAACTCGCTATGGAAGACTTCTTCGAATGTCTGAATATAGATAGGATAGTGAGGTGCTTCGAAAATGTAATCGAAGTCTGAGGTGAGGGTGGAGTTTGAAGTGAACTCGTAGTTCATATAGTGAGCCTTGGTAACAGGAGAACTATCAATATACTGTTAGGCGGACGCCAAACTCAAGTATATAACCGAGTGACGTAGGCCAAAATCTTTGTTCGGAGAATCAGTCAAGGAAGGCTTATCTCGAGAAAATAAAGATAAGGTAAAGATTTAAAGTGTAAAACAATATTATATTGATAAGATCTCTTCTCCGTTGCTTGATGATGTCTGTAAAGCTCGGGAGGCCCTTCGATATTTATATCCCGTATCTGAGTGTTCGCGGACTACTTCTAACTACTATGCCTCCGAAGTACAACTCTGGTTTTAATACGCAAACGTCCAGAATCTTATAAGTGCGAACACCGTTTGACCCTGAAACTCATGACACCCTTTCATGGACCCGGAATAGTATTCCTCCGTTGAGATGACTGCGCTATTTGTTATGCCAAACAGCGGCCTTCAACTTAGATGTCCGCATAGACTATTATTTTACTTTAGTCTGGTTGACTATCGTTCCAGTAGTCTCTTCGGTCATAAAGTGATCAAGTTCATGCCGGGCCACCTAGTGCCAATTGCAAGTCTGAGCCCGACGTGTCAGCGTCTTAAGGGTCTCCAACTTATCTAGGTCTTCCATTCTGAGCATGGTTCCCTGTTAGGCATATGGAAATCCGAGACATGTGCAACTGCGCACAGACCCTCATATTTACCGGAGTGCCAACACCCCCCTCCGGCCCCCTTATGGTGCCCGCACGTTCTTAGCTCAATGGAAGTATCACGTGACATCTATCAAGAGGTCACGTGTTCAATCCACACCTTCGTCAAAGTTATTTTGGTATGAGATATTTTCTACCAACCGGACATACATGTTCGGAGCTCCCTGCACGACGGCACAAGACCTCCGACCGTGGGATTTTCTACCAATAGCACAGAAGGGACTCTGGCTAGGACGTAGGAAGTCATCTGAGAGAAATTGGTCGGTTGGTTGTTGAGTAATTAAGAACTGAAGACGGAGACCCCAGTACCCATACGGAAGTTGCAGTTGATGATACAACGGACAGACCGATGACACCCTACCTACTGAGATCAGCTGTATGTTGGTTGGTCCCGGTAACGGGACCCCTCTGCGGAGGCTGGCGGACCAAGGGGAAGCACGCTCAGTAGAAGGCCATAGCTGGAGAAGAGTCCATAAGATGTTGGCGCGTCGGACTCTTACTCGCATGAAGCATAGGCAGCCCGTGGCGAACTTGATCACTTCGTGAACGGAAGAGATTACTGGAACGATAGCAATTAAGTCTAGAGTATCCGGCATAGTCTATACGAGCTAAAGATCGGAAGCTCCTAATAGGAAGCTGCGACTAAGCCGTAGAGTGGTGTGCTCGTTCTCAGGGTCAAACAGTGTTCGCACTTAAGTTGAACTCGTGAAGAAAGCGAGCGGTACATAGTTAGTAGGAGGATTAGAAGTACCGACTAGCTACTATAAGTAAGATCGACTCAGTCCGAGTTGGTGAGAGATCATCAAGCAACGGAGAAGAGATCTTATCAATATAATATTGTTTTACGCTTTAAATCTTTACCTTACTTATTTTATCGAGACGAGCCTTCCTCGACAGATTCTCCAATCAAAGATTTCGGGCCTACGTCCCTCAGTTATATACTAGAGTTTGGCGTCCGCCTAACATTCCCCTGGGTCCGCCGGCCTCCGTAGAGGAGTCCTATTTCCTAGGACCAACCAACCTACAGCTGATCTCAGAAGAGTATGGGTGGATTCGGTATACACCTAATAGCTTTCACCACTGGGATATCCTCCTAGAGTATTTCTCCGAAAACGTCCCGTCACCTTCGGCCTATAGTTTAGGAAGCCTAACTTTGAAGCCTACTATCTTAATGCGCCTCCCACGGATTTCCTCCGTTCCACTTCCCAGAGGTCGCCAAAGGTCTCCTCTCATATAACCTGCGAACAGCATGCGCTCGAACGGACGGCGGCAACGTATATGGTGTTATGAAGTGGGCTTCATTGATGTGACACTTTTGTTATAGGACGCAACTCTCGAAATCTCGCTAATGATGTGTGGGCCCCATAAGGGGGCTGGAGGGGGGTGTTGGCTCCAGTAAATTGAGGGTCTGTGCGCAGTTACCCTACCGTGGATCTGTGCACATGTCTCGGATTTCCATATGCCTAACACAAACGCATGTCCTGGAAACTGAAAATCATTGTTAGGATAGTAAGGTTTGACTACCAAACTATGAAAAACTCTTCTCTTCCTTCAGTACATTCTCGCATCTATGCTAACAGTGTAGCTTTGTGTATGTTCATTGAATTCAAGTACTGTAAATGGGCCTTACCAGCCTGGTTGTAGTTTTCGAGATCCACCAGATTCTGCAACAAACTGGACTTCAAAAACCATAATCCTATCCCTAATCTTGACGGGTTTGTATGGGTTCTTCCTCTTAGCTGCCACTCTATTTGACCTTGCCCTAGCCAACCGTAATGCTTCATATACCGCATTTCTAATCTCCTGATGTCGATTGTAGTAATCATCAGATGCATATACTATTGTAGAGTTGACTTTATAGGTATCGCGTAGCTGGTATTCTCGTCCATACACAGCCTTATATGGGGATATACCGATAGTGTCAGAGTAATCTGCATTGAAGTAAGCATTCACTTCAGGAAGGGAGGTAAGCCAGTTTGTTTGACGAGTATTAACAATATTCCTCAATGGTATTTTAAGTTCCCTGACCTTCCTCTCTGCCTATCTATTAGTTTGGTGGTGGCTAGGCGCAGCCATGATGTGTTCAACTCCCATTATTTTTAGTGTCTGCCTCCAGAACTAGGAGGTAAATTAGGGATCAGCATCTCTGACAATCGACGTAGGTACTCTATAAGGCATAAAAATATGATGCTGAAGTAACTCGATCGTCGATATCACAGTATCGTTTACTAATATCGGTGTTAGCTAGCTGAAACTGACTGCTCTGTCCACCACTACCAATACTGAATCATGTTCTCTTAACTTGGTAAAGGGGCCCATGAAATTAATAGCATAGCTCAAAAATGTCTCAGAGGAAAAGGGGAGCGAAAGGGTATTACCTGTAAGCAATATGGTCCATTCTTGATTCAGCTAGCATATATTGTACTACTGAACATAATCCTTGAAGTCCTTTCTCATTTCCAGCCAGTAGATGTATTGCTCGTGTATCAGAGGTTTCAATCAGCACTATGATATACTTTATTGTATATTTTCCCTATCATCAGTTCTCTAAATATTTCTCTATTCACTTTATAACCTTTTGGAATGTATAGACAATCTTCTCCTTCTCTTATGGTGGTGTAGAGGAGACTGTTACGTATATTATAATGTTGCATCATTATGTTTCATGCATTGTGGTTTGAATCTTTTGCTAGCAGGTAGATAGGGTTGCTCCTATATCCTTTGGTCATCTGTTCTCTTTAAATCTTTTTCATATTATCCACTCCTAGAATGGTATCCCTTTCATCTACTACCCTCTCTAATACCATAACCTCCTCCTCCTCATCAGATATCTCATACACTTTGTAGAGTTCTCATTTTTCATGAGATAATAAGGGTGATTCTACTACTGGAACCTCGTTCAGGTATGTGAGGGGTCTTCCATAGAGGAGTTCATTGTAGGAATGCTCAGGGCACTCGAGATTATGATATTTGGTAGTGGAGGTACTGCAGTCTAATACTTTTTTAACACGCTCCTTGATGGCTCGAATATCGAGGCAGGAGTGTGGTGACTTGATATCCATATTGTTGTAATCATCATTGGTATTGGGTGGAGTTTCAATAGTCGGCGGACTGCTGCATAGTGAGCTAGCATAGGTAGGTGTTTTAGGTTTCAGTTCTTCATGGTCAGGACAGAAAGGTATATCGCAGAATGCCCAATATATTGATGCATGTTCAAGTTCCTCCTCACTCCTACTGCTGGTATAGCTTTGATAATCTCCCCAATCATCTAGTAGTTTACTGTTTCTGTAATCATCTACGTCTAGCTGTACATGCGCCTGGCTGCAGTTGCTTCCGCATTCTGAATAAGAACTAATATACTCAACTGTTAGGGCTTCGAATTATGACATTTTGTTTTCAGTAATAGGGTTTTCGCAAGAGAGAAAAGATGAGACTGATGAAAGAGTAGATGAATTGTCTTCTTGTGTAGGATTGTTCACAGTGTGTGGGTAATCATCATTATCATCATAGAGGTGAGATAATGCATCTGCTAAATTGTTCCATCGTCCTAGTTTATATATTATTTCAGTGTCGTATTTTCTAATGGACCCTCTCCACGGTAATTGTTTTTTGGTAGGTATGGTGCTTGTCATGAGATTCGTTAGGAGTAGGTGATCTGTAACGATAATAAACTTGCTTTCTCCAAGTATGTGATGAAATGCCGTCAGTGCATCAACTATCACTAGTGCTTCCTTGTCAGTTGTGCTATAATTCATTTGGGCATTGGAGAATTTCCTGCTATAAAGTGAAGCAGGTCTGGCATTCTCTGGTATTTCTCCTTATCCTATCCATGCTCCTACACCTGTGTTGGATGCATCAGTTATTAGCCATATTGAAAGTGATGAGTCATATTGTAGCAGTTTTATGACCTTGTATTTTGAAACAACTTACTTGACATTTTCCATGGCTTGGTCTTAAGTAGCGGTCTATACAAATTCCGCTGTACCAGTAGGTTCCGTTAGGGATGATGTAATAGATGCAATGTGTGGCAAAAACTGGCTAATGTAGTTTACCGTTCCTAGAAATTCTTGTAATTGTTTCTTGGTCTGTGGCATTGTCTATTCTTCGATCTTCCCTATTTTTTCAGGTACTGGTAAGAGTCCTTCATCATTGATAACATGGCCTAACACTTCAATGCTGGTGGCGAAGAATTCTGATTTCATCCTACTTGCATAGAATTGTGCTTCCTTTAGTTTGTTGCAAATCATGGTTATATGTTTCAAATGTTCAGACTCTGTGTCCAAAAAAATGAATATATTGTTAATATATACCTACATGAAATATCCTAAGTAGTCAGTGAATAGATCGGACATCATGTGCATGAAAGTTCAAAGAGCATTCATATCTCCTTGTAGCATAACCTTGCTAACAAAACATCCAAATTGTGTTTTAAAAGTATTTTTGCTCACATCCTTGGATTCCATCCTTGTTTGGAAATACACATCACTAAGATCGATTTTACTTCAGTATCTTACTCTTCCTTGGGCATTTAGGATCGTCATTTGATTTTGAATAGTTTCAACATCTTTGATCGTTATCTCATTCCTGGCTGTGAGGTCTACTAATGGCCTCATCTGTTTCTTATCTTTTTTCTCTTGTGCAAACATGGGCACTACCAATGAAACTGCTTGTCATGTAATGATTCTTGCTTTCTCTTTTTCTCTCAGCCATATGCTCATGTCTGTAGTCCATCTTTCTGGTCTTGAGTAAGTAGGTAGGAAGCGCTACTCTTTTCCTGGTTGAAGATTTATCTCATGATTGATCTTCCTTAGAGGTGGTAAATCTTTTGATATTTCCTCAAGAAATACTTTTGGGTGTTGTGCCATGACATCTTCAGTACTGACCACTGCTGCCCAGATCATACCACTGGTGGAGGTGCAAACAATCCGCAGGTTCTGCTTTGAAAACAAAATTGCCAACTTGCCACACTCGATATAGGCTTGGTGTTCCAGGAATGGCATCTCTATTAGGGCATCATATTTTGCTAAGTTTTCAACCAGCATTCTGGTTCTTGAAGCAATCAGCTTTCCTGGTGATATGTTGACTGTGCATTCCTTATGACCTTTCGATTGTAATCCTTTCATTGCTAAATATATTCTGACCAGTATCTTCAGTTCCTGACAAGGAATTCCGTAGATGGTTACAAAGGTAGCACTTAATAGGTTGGCTCCTATTGATCCTGTATCAAACAGAACTCTGGCTTCTTTACTATTGATGTGGATTGTTCATTCAAGTGGATAATGGGGTTTCACATTTGTTGGTCTAGCAGCCATAGTGAGGATATCCTCCTCTTCCTCTATTTCCATACCATTGATAAACACGTCTTCTACTAGATCTTCCTGTTCCACTCTGTTGGAGGTTACTTCCTTTTTCACCTTTGCTTTGCCCTTGTCTTTGTCATCTTTGCTGGGGCAATCTCTTGCTAGATGTCCTTTTCCTCCACAAGTATAGCAAAGGCCTTTGTCTTTTCATTCCTTAGGTTTGCTGTGAGGTTTGTTGCTTGTTTTTCGATTGTTCTTTTATCTCTCTTGCTTGGAGATGAACTCTTTCACTAGTTTGTCGAACCATTCTTTCCCATAAGCACCAGTACTTTTTAGGATAGCATCTATGCTTTCTGCATTTTCTATGACTTCCACAATAGTGTCTATTGTACCATGTTGCAGCCCTGCTTCCTGTCATAGCCTACAGTACATACTCTTAAAGAATTGTTGGATAAAAGCATAATTGCTTATAGTGTTTGCGGGTAGGCATGATCAAAACATTAGTAAATCAGTTGCTATAGTTGATATTCTTTGTATTTTGCCGTTATGTACCTGCATGACTTCATGGAATTTACAATATATATTGTCCTTTTGCTTTGAAGATTGGAATCTTTCTCATAGAAAACCTACAAGGACTTCTCTAGTCATGTCTTCGCCGAAGTATTCAGCTGCTTGGAAAGCTACTTCTTGAGCTTGTCTTTCTATATAGAGGATCCAATAGTTCCTTCCTCTAGCCTCACTAGTTCATAGCCTATTTAGGCGTAGATATAACTGTACTGAGTTATACCATCTATCGAATGCTTCTGGTTTGATGTTGTCCCCTTCTCTTGTGAACATATTGAGTGAATGTACTTTGATACTGAGTTTGGCCGTAACAACCAGGTTAGGCCTGAGAGTCTGTGGTCTTGGAACCTCTGGTCTCAGGGCCTCTGATCCCACCAGACCTATTCTGGAAGCCATGTCATCTGATCCTTTTTCACTATCAGAGCTATCTGCATCATTGCCTGATAGTGCTAGAGGTACTTGTATACCTATTGGCTTTCTTGGAGATTCTGGATACCCTTCAGGGGTAGTGGTTGGTGGTTCTAGTGGTTGGTGTGATAATTCTCCTACTGATTGTTCAGTAGCATCTCTGGCTAGCTGCCTGTTAGGTATCCTACCTATCCGCTGATGTCAATATGTATCCTGCGACAGGCGACAGCTCTCTGTTAGTCTCCTTGTAATAGTGCAATACTTCTCTTCCTTAGCGTGCCGTCACTTCGCTCTTCCTTCCTATCAAGACCATGATTATTATTCTTAGACCGTTGTCTACGTCCCTCTTTTGAACGCTAATAATCAAGTCGTATCGTGATAGAACTCTCGAAGTGGTAGAATAGATTCTATTCTTAATAGTATAGGTAAGAAAGTATAATAGGTGGTTGCGTGAAGAACTAACTACCAGGCTTTTTTTTTTTT